>JAODTR010008024.1:0-30572 GCA_025399935.1 Amblyopsis rosae | reverse complement strand
GGAAGACCCAGGACTAGGTGGAGAGATTATATCTCCACATTGGCCTGGGAATGCCTTGGGATCCCCCAGTCAGAGCTTTCCAATGTGGCTCGGGAAAGGGAGGTTTGGGGTCCCCTGCTGAAGCTGCTGCTATATATATATATATATATACAATAAAGAACAGAGGAGCTCGGATACCATCACGCAGTGTACTGTCATTCTCTGCTCATGATGCACTCCACATTATGTCCATAGAACATAGTTGTTTGCTGCTATATTATTGTTTACAATATCGTATAGAGTACCTTTAATGCTCACTTGCTATCTGAGATCTTCAAATACAGTAAACACATTACAAAAACACTGCTGTCATGTAAAGCTAGAACTACCCCGCGACGATTTTCACTCGTGCGCGTGGAAGCGGCTGCTTAGCAACAGATATCGCCGGGTCGCTGGTTGCGTCTTTGGTGTAGCAGCTGGACCGACCGCTGATAGCAACCGAAACCCGCCGCTCTATCAACTTTGTCTAGCTACACAGACGTGAAGAGAAACATAAAACCATAATAAGGACAATGCTGGAGTTTTCTATATACAAGTTTGTAAGTAAAATACTGAACACGGTGATAACCTGATGAAAACAGACTACAATCCTTCATTGATCCTACGAATGTACTTTCCACTGTAAAAGCCGAGAAAAGATTGACAAGAGAAATGATTTACTGCTAATGCCTTTTCCAGGGCATTATACTATGCTATGTGCACACACACACACACACACGCACAAACACACACATATGCACATCACTGGTTTGAGTGTTCAAATGAAATTCCACCCTTCCATTAGGTAGGCAGACTGCATTGTTTTCCAGCAAGAAAATGTTTCCTAACGTTCCCATAAACATGATAACTATCTTGATGGAGTGACCCACCCAGATCTCATTTCCTTTTGTTTACAGTATATATTTGTGAGATACTGTAAGGGGTGGGGGGGTCTACAGCTATCTGAAACATATTAACATCACCATCTGTGTTCAACACCTTGATGATTTCATGTCCTGATCACCCAAGCCTATTTTAATATAATTATAATTATAATTTATATAATTATAATGCTCCAAAAACCCTCCTTTTCAGTACCACCTCACTCTTTAAATTCCTTGACACACTACTGTCCACAAGAGGGTGTGCACGACACTGTGTATGTATGTGTGTGTGTGTGTGTGTGTGTGTGTGTGTGTGTGTGTGTGTGTGTGTGTGGTGGAACAGGGGTAGAGAACAATGTGGGCAGAAGTGTCTGACAGCCTGAATTATATGAGAGTAAAAAGCAATTAATTATTTAAGTGTCATATACTAAAATGTACCTCTGTTGTTCTAGAGACTCCAGGCAGAGATAGGCAGATCCCATGAAGTCGTCTTGAAGACAGAAGTCATAGTCAAACACCTGCAACGGAAAAGCAGAATATCTTCAGCAATGTATCTTCATGTCTGTACAAGCTGGCTAATCGAGGATGTTACCTTAACATAGACAGGTTCGCTCAGACTATCTAGCACTAGTGTAGTCGTCTCATCCCACACTGGGTTGAGGTTTTTATGGATGGTTTTGCTCCTGAACACCTCTTTACCGGACACCTTGAATTTGACATAAGGATCACTGGTGCCTGAGAGAGGAAAATACGGTTATTAGACATTCATATTAGAAGCTCTATTTCACAGCTACTCGACTTACTGTGAAATAGAGGGTCAGTCATTCTTGAGAAGGCTTGCTCAGAAGCACCGCCCCACACACTGGAAGCGCATTGTGAAGGCTATAGGGTATTCTGTGTGCTATCTGCTTCACTTGTTAATGTTCTAATTACGGAGCCAGCCTGTGTACCAGATTATTTTCTCAGCAGCATGCACACAGAACGGTAAAATAGCGCCACCAAAACCACCAAATGTACAATTTGGTGGTTTTGACAAAAAATCGCCTACTATACCTTTAAGTGATTGCATTATAGGGAGAAAGGCGAGGAGAGAAAGCAGGAGGCAGAGAGAAAAGTAAATGACTTCACCTCCTCTGTCTCGTACAGCTAGGCTGTGTCCACTCTTCAGCTCTATTTCCAGTTTATACATCTCTGAGCAACGCAGAGCTCGCTCGGCATTAATCGCTGCAGAGGCAGGTGCACCCATACCCTGTGAAAATCAAAATCACATATCACAACGATGCGTGCAGAAATATACAGAGGAAATATACAGACGAAACATTGCATTGAATACAACTAAATGCTGCCTGGTGACCGAAAGAACAGTGACACCTCACATGCAGTGGTATGCTAGATTACTCACCCTAAATGTAGGCCTACAGTGTTTCATTATCACACATGGATGTGTACCCCTTGTTGAGGTTTAACGTTTCACAGTTCCTGCAGTAGTGTCAAAACTGTGGCTCAGCTCGTAATGTCCCTGGGGCTAGGCTACTTACAGGAAATTACCCAAGACTAGCTTCCTCTAAGCTGTGATCAATGTGCTGCTTTACTCCTACCTTAACCTTCATGTTCTGTGTGGGTTCTCTGAGACCCCAGAGACGTTTTAAAAGCACAGAAAAAGAAACAGACTTTATATTCCAATCCCTTTATGCCATAATATTATGATTGTATGGTAATTTCTATATTTTTTGTTATTTTTTTGTTGTTTGTTTTTTGTTGTTTCAGAAAATTGCAAGCTCAGTTTGTTAGTAAAGGGAGGGTGACATATATTGTATTGTCATATGCATTTAAATATGGTATATACTGTAGAAGCCAAACATAATTTTGCAACAAACATCTTTTGAACATTTATACGGCTATGTCTTTTTTTTGGTCTTTATTACAAATATAGCGTTGAAGTCTCTACCTGCAGATGCTCTGCAGCTGTTAACTGACCTTTCACAAGCCAAATGTTACTGTTGCTAATAGCGTCATGCCTTTGTTTCTTGGTACTGTAAACAATCAAGCACGGACAGGAGAAGTGGCAAGTGCAAGTTAAGCTAAGTGCAAATGATTCTTATTGGCGAAATACCGCCGCAATATCATCCACATCAAGGCTAAATGGATTGCAATATGCAGTGGAGGAATACATTTAGAATATTCAAATACATTTGATTAAAATCTCAACTATTGTTATCCCTAAATGTGTCCATCATAGCATTGGGAATCTATCCTGACAAATTGTTTCTTTCAGATCACATTTCCCCTGGGTCATTATGAAAGGGAGTTTCCTTTCATAACCCATCTGTCAAATTCATATTGCTGACCTGCATGTCCACAACAGGTTAGTCCTGTGATTTACAGCCTGTTATACCTATGTACTGTACATCTTAGAGGGAACCCTATGCAATGGATGTACGACCTAAAGGAGGGATGGGGAGGTGTTCTTGTGATAAGTGTCTACTGTATGAGTTATTGCTTTGTAATGAGCACACTGCACCAAATTCCTAGCAACCAAGTTGCATGGCAATAAAGTATTGAATCTTGAATTCACCCTAAGAGACGGGTAGTACTGTCAGATGTCATTCCTGAATGTGTAGATATTGTAACTCAATAAAACAAAAAACGCCTCTCTTTTCAATGCCATTGTGTGCTCCCTCAGAAGCTACGCTCCACACATTGGAAATGCAATGTGAACGCTATTTTCATGTCTGCTGTTTGTGTTCCAATTTACAGAGCCAGGGCTGTGTGGAAATACCTCATACTTTTTTCAGCACTCACACAGAACGGGCAGCTAGCAGACAGATAGTCGTTGAAATTGGCAGAAAGTGTATTATCTTACAATCGCTGACTACACCTTTAACCAGCTCCTTACAGCAGATGTCAAAATTAGGAAGCACGCGCCAGGTTGAGAATATCAATGGATAAAGTACAGTTCCATCAGCTCAACAGCTCTTGTATTTGCGTTTACACATTATGTGCATTCAGCTGAATCAAACATGCACAAACACTGGCCATACCCATAAAGATGAAATGCTAACTTCTTCCTTTTTTAATGGAGAAAATGTTGACAATGAGGCTTGACGAATACTGTACATTCAATTGTGTGTTTGTGTGTGTGTGTGTGTGTGTGTGTGTGTTTGTGTGTGTTTGTGCGTGTGTGTGTGTGTGTGTGCGTGTGTATGTGTGCACATTATGCACACACCGTTTGAAAATGTAAACATGGTTTAAACCGTGTATTATATTACTAATCAAAATTTTGAATCTCCATCTCAAGTAAATTGTATATAATATACAATAGCTGTATTTTATTGTGCTGTATACAAAGTCTAAAATATGAAATGTCTTTATGACATCTTTATATTTAATAATATGTGCACACTATTCAAAGTGATGGTAAATCAATGTGTTTACAGTTCTATAATAAACGCTATAAGGGTTAGGCATCATGAGAACATATCCTAGCCTGACACAAGTTGCCACAACAGCCATTTCAACAGAGAAGAAAGAGAAATAAGAACCAGATGTCATGATTCTTGTGTGGAAGCCCTCCCACTCGTCTGGTATTTGCTTTCACAGGAAGCTAGTGGTTTGCTGTTGACACGTCTCATACGCCTATGGCCTCAACCCATGGACTGATTTCTCTTTGTGTTTTGACACTGTAAAACACCTCACTACAAGTGAGAAAACAACACTCCACATAAAATACAGTCAAACGTACAGCCTGTATGTTGATGTAGTAAACATTGTCACAGTCTCACCTACTCCACAGCCAATGTCGACAGTGCAATCAATGCTCTGTTACGCAAATGTCAATGATAATGGAGTATCCGTAGGTCAGTTCTTAAACATTTTTACATTACTTATACTTTTTTTTGTATTACACCTACTCTTTATAAAACTCAGATCAAACAAAAATAGAAGTTGATTTGTTTTTAGTTGTGGACTAACTATTACACTTAATTTTTTCAGATTACATTTTATTATAAATAAAGCTCAATCAACTTTATCCAAATCAACTTGAGTAAAATTACAAGTATGTCATCTTGCTTGCATGTAGACCAGGTAAATTGTCGGGGAGTCAAGTAAGTCAGTCAACCACCCTAATAGCTAGCCTGTCATGGCTAATGTAGCATGTAAATATCAGGTTGTAACAATGTCACTTTGAAAAAAACGAATTTGCATCCACCTGCTGTGACTTTAGGAATGATAGGTAAATGGATTTTCAGTAGTGTCTCTAGTATTTGCAAGTCATATTAAATAATGTGTTGCCTGTTGTTGCATGTTTGGGCTAATCTTGAACCATTGCACACTGAACCATGACACTTTTATGGGGACCCAAAACCCAATGATACAACACAACCCCACTTGAGCTTCTCAACTGAACTGACTACATGTAACTGACTACACCAAACATATCTCAATATCCTAATATCAAAATCATTTACAATTGCAGCGAGTTACAATACTACAGTTGAACACCATTCAACAATTCACCCTAAATGACTTAATATCATTAAAATATAAGAGGTGAAGGGTCTATGCACAAGGTATGGCTAAGGTGAACTCTACAAATGGAAGCATATGTTTTGGTCTGAGATTAGATGTGTGCTTAGTGCAACATCTAGTGACACACAAGATGATACAGAGACTTTCAAATAACCACATTCATTCAAAGGGCAAAGTGTTAGTGTTGGTGGTGAGACTGAGACTGTCAGCTGACAGCTGGGCTGACCTGAGTGACAGATAACTGTGGGTACACTACATTGGCCTGCCTGAACTAAAGATACAATCCTCCCTTCTAGATAAATACACTGTAAGGAAGGCCCATTATATGATTTTATCGTTTATCGGGATATAATACTTATTATCTTATTTATTGTATTATTAAGTGTGGTGAATGTATATAATAGGATAATCATTCATATCCATAAATTATATTATTATATAATCATTAGTGACTTGAAAAAGCTGTAGTCACTCTACATCCAATTGTATTGATCTCCTAATTTATTTATTAGCCCACATCTTAGTCAATCGTCACCGTGGCTGAAGGCTCAATGTGCCCATTGTATCCCTCTAATAAAAAAGATATATTTGATGTGTTGAAATACTGGTTTCAAAACTAAAGGAACAAAACAAACAAAAATTATATACAAACACACACACAAAAATATTTAAAATAAAACATCCACAAATATTTTTTTATGATGGCCCCTTATCAAGCCTATAACTTCAGGAAAATATAAAATATTGCTTTGTACTGATCACAATGTAGCCGTACGCTGATTGGAGACTTCTAGTAGGCTAGGTCTACTAGGCCTGCGTTTTACATTTGCAAAATAGGCTACAGTTGTCCACCAACTCATGTAGCCTATAACTTTTAGTCTTCTATTTTAAACATTTTTGTTCCCTCACTGTCAGTATACGTTTCAGGCATCCTTTCCATAAACTCATCAACATTCGTGCGGGATGATTTATTGGTGTGACTGCTATGGCGACATCAATAAATCAACGTTTTAACCAAGCTTAAATGTAAAATTAGCCAAGAGCTTCTTCTATCATCACACCTGATTAGAGCCATGAGAAAATATTTTGAATGTATCCTCACCTGCTGCCCATCCGTTTTCTCCGGCTGTATATCGAGTGCAGCCGCTGCGTTTCCATTGCTCACTGGTGGTTCCGTCAGGCTTTCTAAACACGCAGAGCCTAAGGAAGAGCTCTTGTGGTGGGTCTGGACCAGTTGTGCCACCGTTGGCTTCGGGGTGCAAGGGCTGATACTGGTGGAAGACGAGAAGTTCTCAGCGGATCCCTGGCCCGTGACCGTTTTGCCGCAGCAGTGAGATTTATCCAAATTCACCGGACTAAAGAGCAGATCGGGTTGGGAGGAAGAGATCTCCCGGTCTAAATCGCTAATCTTCCCTTTTTTCTTCTTAAATCTCCACATTCCTCTTTCCTTTTTGTCGTCAGGTTCTCGCCTTACTGGATTTGGACTGAGAAGCGGTTTGGCTTTCGCTTGCAAATGTTTCCAGATTTTATTTTGGTTGGACGAGTTTTCATGTTCATCCTCTTTGGTTCTCTCCATCCATCCACCAGATGAATAGCGCGTCCAAAGCTAAAAGCAAGTCGCAGGGTCACAATCGATAGGACACACGCATACAACTACGCTGTTACGCAATTATAACTTAAATCCCCGACCACTCGCCTAATCGTCCTTTTACCGTCGTAATAACCACATACAATTTGAGCATTATTGTCAGTTTTTTTTGTGTCATGTGTCGTTAAGCCATTTTTTATAGACGATTAATAGATGATCCATTATCCATAACATTTTAGTTTTTTACTTTTTGTAGTACACTGTCATATAACACATTAGCCACCAGAGGGCGGACTGCGCACTTTGTTGTTTGTTTATGTAATTGTTTTGCCATTTTATGCCTAATATTGGTCATGCAGGTGGAACACACATCTCAACTGTGTAAGAGTAATATCCTTCCATAACAAAAACATTTAGATAGACCCAGATAATGTTTTCTAGCTACTTTAATCACAATATACTGTAACAGCTTTCCGCATGTGAAAATCATTTGACACTGAAAAACACAAATAACTTAAAAGGTTTGTGTTAAATATAACTTGATTTACACGAATTGTCACACACAAACCCACAATTTATGTGGTAAGGAAATTAAATGTTATCCATGTGATGTTAATAAGAAAATGGTCAAATTCATTCCTGGATGTGCTGTGCATGTGCTGTCAGACAACACACACACACACACACACACACACACACACACACACACACACACACACACACACACACACACACACACACGTGTGTAAGATATGAACACCATGAATAGGGTATAGTGCATTATTAATAAACAACAATCTTAACAAACCCTACTTGGATTCCAACTAAGTTCTACTTAAAATAAAGTGCAAACTATTTTCTACATAGCTAGGTGGACTCACTTGGCTAAGGACTGCTTTAACAAGCGTTGCTTCTGCTATTAAAATGTCTGATCCCTTCATATGCAAATGCATATTGTCTGGTCTGATTTAGTGACAGCTCTATATTACAGGTGGTGACACATTGTCTGTTGAGACGTATTTAGTTTACTGTGACAGGTCAACAGCGCTATACTGTAGGTAGATGGCATTGGCAGGTGAGCTGTGGTGAGGAAAGAGTTCACAGGTCCTGCTCGTGCATTTGTTGCTGCATCTTCTGAAGCATTTGTTGCATCTTTCTCAACTGCAGAGAGAAGAGAGAGATACATTGTGTTTACATGACAGGATGAACTCGATTCTGTCACGCATGTGTCTAGTTGTAGTCACACACACACACACACACGCACTTCCCATAACAGCAAGCATGAGCCTCGAAACATGTTAACAAAAAAGGCTAACATCAAGTTTCATAATATCTTATTAATGCTGTTTCATATTTTCAATTTTTAATTAATTAAATTAGGCTACTTTGCTTTTGTTTGTACAAACACTGTACCATTTTGCTAACATCTGTTAAAACTGAATCAAACTGGTTAGGAAAACCAGTTTAAATTTAGCTACCAAAATTATATGAGCATAGATAATTGATGAAAGAAAACACAAGTGCTGGTTTTCTCATGTTATTTGGCAGAGAAATCAGTATGTTGTGTGAATCGTGTCAATGGTGAGCTGACATAGTAGATAACAATAATACATTTAACTGTAAATCACATCATTAATTTTCCTTCTGTCTTACTTCTTCATCTTTCATTTTGATGAGCTTCTCTGTCTCCGCATCAGGCGTGGAGAGCGGCAGGATGGGAATTGGACTTTCCACGCGCTTATCTGCATTCATTTTACTGCAGCACAGAGAGACTTACATCAACATGCCGACACCAATAAGAACGCACGGTGCATCATTAACTATTTTACCCACTTAATCCACCGTTGCAGGAGCTATAGCCTACAGCAGGGCTATATTCACCTCCGGTCCTGGAGGGCCGCACCCTGCATGTTTTAGATCTCTCCCTGCTCCAACACGATTCAAATGAACGGGTCGTTATCAAGCTTCTAACAACCTTGAATCAGGCGTGTTGGAGCAGGGAGAGCTCTATTCAACCCGCAAATAAATCCTTAGTTGGCAGTCAAAACAGTTATGTCATATTGTATGTCCTGGCCTACAGTAACAGACTTATCCACGAGGAAGTGCACACAAATGTGTTGGGTAAATAGTGATATTAGCATGAACACACACACACACACACCTATGGGCAAGGTTGTGGCAGACACACTGACCTGGTCATGGTGTGGATGCAGTGCGCCCTGTAGGTCTCATAGTGACCATCACCGGTGATATCCTTCAGGTCATGCATATGTGTCCGAATCAACATGGTCCGTAGCTTCACAAAGTCACAGTGGGACGGGTTCTCAACTGCACAGTAAGAACCAACATCCACGCTTTACGGAAGATGGTAGACAGGCTGCTTGCCGCAGAGCCTACGTCAGATACATGCCTGCTTACCCTCTACAATGCCCCACGGGTAAAGCCTTCCTCTCACTCGCTGGCCTCTGGCCTCGACCACAGCATTGCTGCCAATCACTGCGAATGGCGTGCTGTCCTACAGCATCAAAAGATATGTTTACACAGCCACTAAATAATATCTATAGTGTGAGAAGGTTGCTGGGTTAGAATGGTCCACACGCTATTCAACCCGCAAATAAATCCTTAGTTGGCAGTCAAAACAGTTATGTCCTTTCCTAACCACTTTTCCTTCCTTGGCCTTGATTGAAAACATAATGTGGTCAAGGAACGATTTGAAGGACGATTCATAAAGACTTAGGAAAAGACAACAGCGGTGCCAAGAGAATTCGACTGCACTTACACTAGGCTACACGTAATGTTATTACGTGGATGTTATTGATGTGGGTCTGCTGTTATGGATGTGAGTCTGCTGTTATTGATGTGAGTCTGCTACGGTTAAACTACATTGCTGTGACGATGGACTACTAAAAGCACATATTAGGTATGTTTCCCTGTGCATTATAACCATGTTGTTTCATGCAGGCTTTGTTAACATAGACAACCCAGTGAAAAATATGTCTTCATTACCAAAGTTGTAATTGATAAATAAAAAAAAAGGTTATATACAATCACAAAAGTGAAACAAAATGTTTGTCGCAGTGAGAATGTTTGCTCACGCTCACCCTCGTGCCACTCATATTATATATCGACATGAATACCAAGACTATTAAGAAGGTACCCTTGTCCTCTCTAAAGACCAAGCTCACCTTTAACTCTCTGTCCTGCCGCTTAAATTCCTCATCCTCATCCGAGTCACAGTCTGGAAACTGGTAGACCTTTATACCATATTTGTCTATCTCCTCCCTCAACTGGACAGACAGTGCAAAGGAGCGTAAAGAGTCAAAGATATAGCAAGAAAGAGAAATTCAAGGAGAGATACATAGTTAGCAGCAAAAAAGACAGACATGAACTTCATCAGTAAAATAACATCACTAAAAACATTACCACACATATATGCTGTGAACCAACATATTTCACACTGAAAAAAACTACTTATGACATAATATTCAACTTTGTGGCATAACTACTGTTATGTGGTTCGGCTGTTTAATCTGCCCTTACCCGGTCTTTAAGTCTCCTTATCTCAGTTGGTGTCAGGCAGTCAGCCTTCGAGATTAAAGGAACTACATTCACCTTGTCCTGAAGAGCCTTCATGAACTCAATGTCGACAGGACGAAGCCTATGAGGAAGACTAAAGCATTAGCGTACTGTATGCACATGTGCTTGTACAGTAATAAACATTCATGAATGTCTATTCGTTCATAATTATGTTCTCAACAGGGTTTATTGGTGTAAAAGTAATAGGTTAAACAAATGAGAATTCATTAAGAAACCATGACTGAATGCGAATAGTCAAAAACATTATGTCTCATGTCCTTTGCTAACCACTTTTTGTTGATCTCAATTTAAAATGTCATAAGTTCAAGTAAAACGGTCTGAAAGAGAATTCATATGGACAACGTATATGATATTATCCTATGTATAATGTGTCTATGGCATTTTACCCATGTCCAAAGGGAGGTATGAAGTACAGGCAGCAGTGGACTCTGTTGTCCTGGATGTTTTTCCTGTTTAGTCCACTCTCGTCTCTGAAGTACTGTTCAAACTGCTGGTCAATGTAGTCTGTGATGGGCTTCCAGCTGGGAAGTACACACAGTTATAGGTGGCCTGCATGTGCCTGAACAGTGAAGCAGACATATCTCATAGTCAGCAGACAAGCAGACATATCTCATAGTCAGTGTTGGGCAGTAACTAGTTACTATAACTACTGTAGTAGTATTATTCAACTGTGGATGTTATTCATGTGGGTCTGCTGTTATTGACGTGAGTCTACTGCAGTGAAACTACACTTCTCTGAAGATCTCCTAGGTCTACTAAAAGCACATATATGTTTCCATGGGCATTATAACCATGTTGTTTCATGCAGGCTATGTTAACATGGACAACCCAGTGAAAAATATGCCTTCATTACCAAAGTTGTAATTGAGAGCAAGAAATGAGTTACTAGTAACTAGTTACTGTTATATTTTTACTTTTCCCAGTAACTAGTAGTGTAACTAATTACTATATCCAAAATAGTAATAATATTACAATTACTAATCCAAGTAATGCTGCATTACTGCGTTACAAGAACAATGTTTCTGGTCCTATAAACTTGGGGTAAGCTAATTGAACCAACCTGTTCAGTCATCTGGTTTGAGAGACTACAATGTTTTCACTTTGGCTGATTGTTGACTCTTAAGTTAATTATCTTTCCAATAAAGAGGATTCAATTCTAAAATTTGCTGGCTACATTTACATTTACAATTACGGCTACACACTTCATTTTTCTGAAGGGGCGAGCCAGGGTAGTGATTGTGAAAGTAATATAGTAATGTAACTAATAACATAACTAATTACTTTTATTACCCAGTAATGAGTCAAGTAAAATTATTACGTTTTGAAGGAGTAATAAATTAATAGTAACTTATTACTATTCCTGAGTAACTTACCCAACACTGCTCATAGTTAATGGCTATGTACAATATAGTGTAAGTGTACATGCTGTATGCATGGGTGTGTGTGTTTTTTTTTTAAACTGACCCCCTCTCTGGTTGTGTAACTGTTTCATCTTCCTGTAGCTGTATGCTAATATCTGCATATTCTCCACGCTAATGAAGGTGACTAGCACGCACACACCCACACACTTACCATTCTGCGTTATTGACAGCATCCCCAAAGCCTGGTGTGTCTACAATAGTGAGTTTTAGTTTAACCCCCTTCTCCTCGATGTCCACTGTGTGTTTAGTAATCTCCACTGTCTGGCTGATGCGCTCTTCAGGAGACAGACACACACACACACACACACACACACACACACACACACACACACACACACACACACACACACACACACACACACAGAAACAGATCAGAGTGTGAGTTTACATCTATTGTATACTGTGTGCGTCTTAACTGTAGGTTTCACTTTTTGCAGAGACACAGTGCAGTTTGTTGTTGCCTGTGTTTGGAGACTCACCTTCTGCGTTGAGCAGTTTTCTGTCCTTATGGAGGTCCGTGAGAAACAGGCTATTCACCAAGGTGGATTTACCCAGGCCAGATTCACCTTAAACATGCCCCCCCCACACACACACACACACACACACAGATACAGTACATAATCCAGATCATAAAATGAGCCACATGAAAACAGTTGGTGGCCTTCTCACCTGCCACCATGAGAGTAAAATCAAACCCTTTCTTCACAGACTTCCTGTGGACCTGGCTGGGTAGTGTTGCAAAACCAACATAGTCTTTCTCCTAAAACACAATTGTCCACATCATGCATTAACATTGATATAAAGGAATAGATAATAATATAGCATATAATACAAAACATGCAGCACAGATTGTTTACATTCAGTAAACTAAAATAGGTTAAGTTAAAATATCAGGACAAAGAATAACTGAAAGTAAAAGGCGTTTTTTTTTTTCAAATTCAGTTGGCAGAGGATAATTCAAATCAGTTAAAAGCATATGTTTCAATGGTAAAGACAGATAGTAACTTAATATGTCAAACAAAATATGAATAATTAACATATCTATATTATATTTTGCATAATAAATTTAAAAGAAAAGTGATAGCCTGCAGCTATCAATAGACATCAACCATTGAGTGTTTTCCAGAGTGCCAAGGCTCATTGATCCGACCAAAGGCCATAAGAGCATTGCATGTTTAAGATCTGGTAGAAAGCAATTATGGGTCAAGATCTCTACTCTTGCATGTTGCTGTTCTAGTATTCCCATGACACTTATGTTTTATTGAAGTAACACAGTAGCTGTCAGAGAGGATAGAGGAAGACACCTTTTGGGTCAGCCCGTATGCAACAAGACAGACAGGATGGGGGGGTCCTACTGTATTTGATAAACCAGAGGGGACACATGCAGTATTAGAGGGCTGCCTAGAGAGGGAGACAAAACGGTGAACTAGGACGGAGAGTGCACAGGGACAATGGTCGGGAAGAGGGAGTCAACAGTGCATTCTGCTGGTTGAATCCTCATGGTGATGTGGGCCATTCTATCAGAAGAATAACGTCCGATTTGTAGCAGAATATCTGGTACGTTTGACCTTTGTAGAAGGCCTTACGTGATATACAGTAAGATGATATAAGATGCTTTTAGTTAGATATTGACATCCATGGCTCCTGTGTGTCTGCAAACCAGGCACACACAGACCTTTTTTGTAATTAAGAAATTTATGCTGCGCTGCAAAATACTGGAGGATGGGGAGTGAGGGAGAGAGAGAGCGAGAGAGAGAGAGAGAGAGAGAGAGAGAGAGAGAGAGAGAGAGAGAGAGAGAGAAAGAGAGAGAGAGGTAACGTGACGGGAGCTATCTATAGCTCCATCAACTTCGTAGGAGGGAACAAAGCAGTGTTTTGAAGAGAGGGCGACACATATGCACCACGCTGAGCCAAAATTTATCAAAAATGTGGTTGCTATAGTGACTTCAATCTGTTTTTGTATGTGGTGGTGGTCTGTTTGGGGGTAGGTGTATATATATTTAAGATACAGTATGGTGCCTCAGCTGCATACCATCACAGAGCATATCATTGTGTTCACTGTGTCTATTTAGGCTTTCTATCAAGACATACATGCATACATACATACATACATACATACATACATACATACATACATTTAAAATTAATAGATTTAAAATATATAATGTATTCTCTTGTCTATCTTTATACCAAATTATTTTTTAATTGATCATCAACCAGGTTGATAGATTTGTGTTTTAACCCGGTGCGGGTGGCCTTTGTATGAGTCTGTTTAGCCTGTTTGGGTTTCAAATTAAGTAAGATGTATTTTCATTCCGGGGCATCTCGTGTTATTCTGACAGGACTGGGCTCGTCTCGTTATCGCCGAACACAACTTGCAGACAAACGTGGATAGCACAAAGAGCATCCGCAGCGCAAGTCTTAAAATAGCTTAACTCATCTGATCTGGTCCTTTTTGTTGTATTTCATGCGGTGAGAGGGCAACGGGAAGCCATGCCGTATTGTGTGTCAATAACCTGTCTCTACCGCCGTCTAGCCTTACCTCTGCATCGTCTGGTGAAACCACCATCACAGACCGAGATAACAGCCCAATTATTTATCGGATGAAAGATGGTGCCGTCCACATATTCAACGATTTGCATGAGAAATCAAATAGAAGAGAGAATATATGAAATTGTATAAAGACACTAGCATTTGACTATATATGAATATAGTAGGCTAAGTATAGCAGTCAGACTCATACCTGACCTCAGTGCGCGGTTCCTGTGTCTTGCGCTGGCCGTCATCTTGATGAGAACAGCTGGATGGTTGCGCGCCCCCACTTCCAAACTGGGTTACATGGGCGGGTCCGTAGTGGTCCCATGTATGGCTAGTGGCTACAATACAGTAGACTACGGGAGAATTGATGTTCTGGCGTACCCTATAGTGTTGTGCTAAGATGACCCGTTTTGGCGATTATTGGTCATTACGTTACAATAAATTAATAGTTCCGTAGAAAAACCTGAAAATTATTTTCAATTAATGTGGTTGCTTGTAGTTCTTATTAACAGCCAGCAAGTGGCAGCACAGTATTATGTACGAATCTTTGTATATCGAAAGGCTTTAACAGATTCCATTCTTGACACAAAGAATGCAATAATTCCGCAGAATTGTTCATGCAGCATACAATTTATAGATACAAATATAGATATTTTTGAAGTCTATAACCCTTTTTATAGGCCTTATTTGCCCTTGTCATTGGGGTCAAAAATGACCCCGCTTTTCTAAACCCCTAAAATACATAATCTTAAACCCCAAATCAAGTCATTCATCACAAGCATTGTAGATATCTGGATTTTCTCTCTTCACAATGCAGAAAGACTGCATTTAACCACTCATTCTTATTTTACAACACACCTGTTATAACCGGTTATAACAGTAATAAAAGGTGTAACAGTATATGTGTTTAACAAACTTTACGTTATACTCTAGGTGTAAGTGTAGAAAACAGTTATAATAGACCTCTCAGATCAATAGAAAACAATCTTTTAGCTGTCCCTCACACCCACTTCAAAACACGTGCGGGGACCAAGCTTTTCAAGCTATTGCACCCAAACTATGGAATACCTGCCCACTATCACCTTGCTCCCTACACACTACGGACATTTGTATCAAACTGTTAAAAACATTTATATTTAGACAGGCTTTTCTTTAGATTGCTAATTACTTTTACTCCATTTTATATCTATTTATTCATTTATTTTATCTGACTATACTTGTTCTGTTTTATCTGTATATCTTATTTGTATTTTCAGTGTATTTTATTTTACATTTTCGTGTTGATATCTTCATTTTGTTGCTGTGTTCCCACCTTGATTTTATACCTACCATGATGGTTTGTTTGTTGACTCTATATCTGGGAAAAGCGCTATATAAATAAACTTACTTACTTACTTAGAATATTACTGTTTTCTACAATATTGTTATTATTGCTAAATGTACTGCATATATGGAAGCATAATTCTTCAAGAAGAGATAACACTATAGCCTAACAAAGTACCAGAAATGTGCAGAAAGTACTGCAGTTTGAATGCATTTTCTTGAAGAAACATGCATCTACTATGCATCCAAGCTTGATTGTGCATCACAGGACACCCATAACTATGCCATACTTTACTGGCATGCTGGGCATAGCCATACTGCTGGTTGTACAGAGGGGTGGAAAAATCCCTACCCACTCCCAAACCTCTCTTATGGCCAACAGTTTGTTTCTCACGTCTTGACTCACAGCTATAAAATCATTGCATTTCTGATAAAGTGGCATGTTGGCATCTTCAGTATATCACCATTTAACTCTCTGTATCCAGAGACCCTACACAGACAACAAAGGAGCAAGGAGACAAAGCAACCGGCTGCCATTCATTTTCAATATGAGTTGGTGATTTACAGAGACAAGTGACAAGTGGACTACTCATTGTATTTAGGTGAAGGAGGTACACTGTAGGCTACTTTACTGTATATGAGCCCGATCTATTCAAATTGATGGAAATACAATGTCAAGTGTTTAGGTTTGAAAAAACTATGAATATAATCCCTTATAAATGTCAATTTATACTATTATGTTTATTTATTTATTTATTTATTTATTTATTTAAGTAAATAAAAATAAAAAAAACAACAAAGACAATGGAAATAGTCATACTAGAGTAATAAAACACATACTACAACTTGAAGTGGTTGGAAGGGCATTTCAAAGAAACAGTCCCTGTACAACAACATCGTAGAGGGGCCCTGCATTTTGCTTCCCACTAAACCAGTGAAACTGTTGTCACGTTACTGGGACAGATAAGCAGGAGCGACCAGTGAAAGTGAGTGATTCTACGACGGTAGCCAGGACAATGCAGACAATGATTTAGCGGCACAAGGTTGCTGGTGAGATTTGGCCCTGTGGGGGCGACATCTAACAGCGGAGGGGAGGAGCCGACCGGGAAACAATGATGGGAACCCACTGTGGAAGACGGCAGGAGCATGGTGCCGCGAGTGACTGTTGCTTCCTGCGCCAAGGAACAATGGGCTTCCCTCCTGTCAGCTTCAGCTTCAGACATGGCTTCTTCTTAAGAAGCTACTGACCTCTATACGTGCATGTGGATACAAGATGTGTACGCATGCACACACACAACCAGCTGTTGACTGCTCTCTCACACAAGTAATAATAACCCAGCTACTGTGAAATGTTTATTTCAGCACTCGTTAGGTTTTTCACACCTATTACAGCATGTTATGTAATGTGGCTTTAGAATATAGACTGTTAAGTAAGCATGACTCATACCCCAGTGAATCATGTCACTGTTATGTGAGAGGGTCTGTGCGTGCGTGCGTGCGTGTGTGTGTTTGTGTGAGAACATATAATGTAGTGCGTATGTCACAGTATGTGTGCATGTGTGTGTCTTTGTACAACCGTATTTCTAAAATAGTTGAGACAGCACGGAAATGATAATAAACCAAACGGGAGTGATTTATACATCCTTTTCACACATGTACTAGATTGGAAACACTATACAAAACAAGCCGGGGATAGCCATATTTTGTGCTTACAGTCCTTCTCAATCTGCAACAGGTCAGAACTACAGTCAGGCCAATCTAGCGCCTCCCCTCTCTAACACCTGCTGTTTATGCAGTAGGTGCTATTTGCATTGTCCTACTCTAAACCATGTCTGGACGGCAGCATACCTTTCTGTATACTCCATCTACATCAAAGGTGGGGTCATTGACTGTAAGGTAATACACGCTATGTCAAGTTCATCTTCTGTGTTCATGCTAAAATGATAATCTGGTGCTGCTACACAGCCCTGGCTCTGTAATTGGGACAAGGTGGTGCAGACCACACCACACAACACTATCTTGGCCATGGCATTGCGTTTCCAATGTGTGGGGTGGATCTTTTGAGGGAGCTTCCAATCGCATTGAAGGGAGAGATGCTTATGTTTTGATCGTTCAAATATCAACACTCTTTGCCCAGAATGACTGACTTCACTTTTAACGGTGCAATCACAAATGTGTACGTTACCAATGCCATTAAAATAGACAGAGGCTGGCTATTGGACCATACACTGATGAAAGCTTGGATAGCACTTGTCCTCTTTAGCCTGGATAACATGGCTGTTTTTTCCAATTTGCAGTGTTGACGTCATCTCATCTGCGATGGACAATGGTACGGTGGAAGTGTGCTTTGTGGTCCAAGAAGTAAATAGGTTTTGTAAAAAAACAGCATGTCATGTTCAAGCCATCAAGAGGAAAAGCAATACTACTGCCAACACTTCACACATAATGTCTAAAAAAGTATAGGAAACATGTTCTACTGCAACTGTCACTACTTTTTAGAAATGTGTTGCAGTCTGCAGATTCGAAAATGAATGTACATTTTCACTAAACAATTCCATTCACAAAGGTAAAATGTCACATTATATGTTGTTGTAGTGTTTCGAAAAGTGTACAAAGACTGAATAAAATATAAAAAATTATCCTTTTTTATTTTATTAGCAGATCCACACTGACAACGTTTTTGGAAATTAGTTTCTAAATGTGTTAGTATCCTTGTGGATGTGAGAACATCTGTGTGGATGTGCATGCGTGTTTCCTCCCAATCAACAGAGATATAACCCAGGGTCATACAATTCAGCTGTATAGGAAACAAGTCTATCTCCGGAAGGTGGGCCTGTGGACCACACAGGCCCACAATAGCCCATCACATGTGTTCTACGCGATTCCAAGCTGCTATAGAACCACATTATTTCACTGGAGGAAGTGCACATTGTTCAGAACCAACCTTTTCTCCTTCTCCCTGATGGAAGAATAATAGAAGGAGAGGGGGAGAGAGAGAGAGAAAGAGAGACAGAGACAGAGACAGAGAGAGAGAGAAAATACTGAAATACCGGACAACAGAGAGCAAAAGTAACAGCTGTATTCAGTTACGCTGATTGGTAGGTAAAACAGTATGTACACTAATATTGGGAACATGAAACCAGTCAGTTCCATATGTATAACTCAGAGCCATGGAAAGAGAGTTATGTCAACGGAACAGTTTTGAATGGTCACATTGTTCATGAAGAGTCAAGAGCCATTGGAGTGAACAGAGATGACACGACTCTCTCTTCTATATGGCTCTGGTATAACTGTTATTACTCCGATGTTGCTACTAGAGATGGGAAATGACGTGCTACACACAGGAAATTAGCTGATGGCAGCCATTTCCTGGCAGCAGGGATATGGCAGGAAAATGGCACATGAAAACAAGGAAATGCAGCTGCTGGCAGGGAGATTCACTTTAGAAGTCTGTGCTGCTGAGACTTCTCCTAACCAGGTGTAACAGTGGGTCCATATTGGATGAAGTAGCTACTGAATGTAATTTATTGGTAGCGTCAAAGTAGTAGTTTGAATTCATCTTTTGAAGCTGTAGTGACTTATTTTTTCTATCATGCTGATATGCAGATAAGTGAGAAAATTACAGGGAATGGCATATATTATCACAATGACTAACACCTACAGTAGAAGCCAACATTTTGTTGTTGTTACACTTTACACGCCCATGAGCTTACCGTCCATGTACAAGAAACGCCACATTAGCATGATTACTGTCGTTTTAAGTGCACTGTATGTCACAGACTAAACACAATGAGATAACTTCATATTGAGTCTTTGCCAAGTTGCCTTCTGGAGTCCTCTGTCTAAGTAACACGGGGAGAAGGTTCTTAGCAGCTGCAGTCAAATGAATCTACAAATCCATGTATATTTCCATAGAAGTGTCTGGTGTCAAGCTAAAAACATCAGACAAACAAGTTGTAGTGGTGAGAAAGGGAACACAATCAAACATTTTCAACAAACCAAATCTAGACTAAGCTTCTCTGCTATTTATTGATGACCAGAGCAATCATGATCATGCAAACTTTTCCATTTGTGGTCAGCTGTGGCATTCATGGGAAAGGCGGTGCACATCTTAAGTCACTAGCAGCAGACCTACACACAGTAGGCTTACTAAAATTATACTAAATATTAACCCCCACCTCCAATATCCTACACAGGACTGACTCAACAGCTTCCTTAAACCACAACAAATCCTTTGGAGCCTTATGAGGTAAGTGATTACTTATGACACATAAGTTTATGACACATCTTATAGGAATTTCCTTTTTACTGTTATCATTCCAGTGGGTTGTCCAAAACAGGAGAAACATTTGCAGTGAATGTTAATGCAACTCAGTATTGCATTATTTTAACACCATCTACTTACAGTAAGGTGAACTTTCTTCCTTTGTTGCCTATTAACAGGAAAAAAAATTATTCACACAAGTCCACGATAAGCCCACGCCTACATGGATTTTTTGTTTATTTTGCTGCCTACAAAGCTCTAACAGTTAATAACAAGAAGAAAATTCACCTTTCATTCAGTAGCACTTCCGGGTCAGTGTGAAAAAGGTCTATAAAGGGCCAAATGATCACACATCCATACCGTCACCAAGACAACCATCACAATGACTCTTGTTCTACAGTAGGTTCCAAGCACGCGTGCCAAATAGTCTTAGTCAAACACTCATAAAACAGCGTCAAGGCCTTACACGTGCTATGCCAACCACATATTGTGGGTGACACTGTAGTCAGTGTGCAATATAACATTGTCGCACAGGAGAAGCATGGTCCCTGTAGCTTCCGAGAACAATGGCATCCAGGGGAAGTGATCCAGGACAGGACATCCTACATCTTCTCAACCCCTCCAGCCAAAGAGCTGCCACCCACACCTCTGTCAAACACCTTCAAAACAAATGAGGGTTCTAGAACAGTCAGCCTCGACAGGAAGCATTTTATTAGGGTTGCTTGTGTCAAATTGTTAATGTCAACTATTTACCACTATCACATTTTTAACTGAATTAAGGACTACAGTATGTAAAAAGTGTATTTAAAATTCAAACAGCTATGGTTATATATTTCACAACTTTTTTGTGTTTTCAAATGTTTAAAATGAAACCTTAAATTACATTTTGAAACATCTTTACAGTCCTATACGGTACTGTACATTACAATACAGTGCAGTTGGTTTTAGAAACCTGTTAGACAAAGAGGAAACATCTGTTCATCTAAAGACACACATGGGACAACTCTCTCTCTCTTTCTCTCTCTCTCCGTTTACACACATACAAGCATTATAATTTGTTCTTATGCATAACATTATCTTATAATAATGATCTGCGTCATTCTTGTAGTGATTTACAGTGAAGTAGGTAGGATACACCATGGCACTCCTTGTTGTGTGTGAGCATGTGCGTGTGCGTATCCAGTTCAAACGGTAATGACACTTCCCGATGGAGGCACATGGAATGCTGTTTTTCCAGTATGGTCATTATTTTATCCAAACACCTGCGTCATCTGTCACACCAACAAAAAAGGTTTGTATTAAATTGAAAGATACTTGTATGGGAACTGCTAACGTCGACATCCTCATTTTAAATAAACATGTTAAAACTCCAGATATAGACAAATATTTTGTGTTTGTCACTCCTGTTTTGGGTAAATTCTTTATCTAAGCAGACCATCTGTTCTTCCACCAAATGTGTTAATCAGTGGTATAGCATCATCAACACCACCCATAATGCCATACGTTGTAAACGCTTTTATTTTGTAATCATTACGCTAACAAACATGAATTGCGAAAGATCTATTGAATTTATACCGTTAGTATCTGAGCAACACTTAAAATGAAAGAGTGTGCATTTAATCCGGGCGGCAGGGATGATGGTATCAGTCACTGATGGTATCACAAAGCTAGTGAGAAGTTAAAGTAAACGGGATTTAAATGTTGGTCTCAAAGGGGAACCGTTGTGAGGCCTTCTCGGAAATATAGCAGTTAGGTCATCTCGTTACTATTGGGGTAATTTGGTGTGGTCCACACTGTTATCAGTATGAATCACTCTACTGTAAAAAAATGGATAGAGATTTCTCTCTCTCTCACACACGCACACACACCCCTAGACGCAACATATACTGTAGGCTCACCAGCCATGCATGCTCCCAACAAAATAATTAATGCATGTATTGACTGTCTATGAAAAGGAGAATTAGCCTAGTAGATAGCATACTAACAACTCAAAAACCATGACATCAATGTATAATAATGGTTGGATCTACCATTACTAAGGGTAGACTCAAACATTATGTGGATTGAGAAAAGTATCTTCAAATAAGTATAATTGCTCTGAAGCACAATTAATAGGCCTATACATGCTGTGCTCATTGGTTAAAGCAACGTGCGCTCCCTGCTGATTGGTCAGAGGTGTGTCCGTTATGTTTTGGTCTGTTTAGTTTGACGTGTGGTAGCCACAGTAGTGGCGTCACGTCGGTGGTCGCATAAAGGGCAAGCCACAGTCCCGGTTGAATCAGTGAATGGAGAACAACTCAACAAGAGCAGATCAAGCAAGAATACTAAGAATATTGCATTTTATTATCACTTAAAGCAGAACTTTAAAGAGGAAAATATATTTTTAACATACCAAGAAAGCAAATCAGAATATCCTGTCGTTTATTTGAGCGCACAATAATGGTTTCTATGTGTTTGGAGTTTCTGGGCATGGGACTCTGTGTATCAGGGTCCTTTCTGGCTATGGTCGCCTGCGGTTTGCCGATGTGGAAAGTGTCAGCATACATCGACTCCAACATAGTGATCGCCCAGACCATCTGGGACGGACTGTGGATGTCGTGCGTGGTGCAGAGCACTGGGCAGATGCAGTGTAAAGTGCACGATTCCGTGCTCGCTCTCACCAAGGACCTGCAAACTGCACGCGCCCTAAACGTGGTCTCCGCCGTGTTTGGGATCACGGCTCTGACGGTGACCATCGCAGGCGCAAAGTGCACCAACTGCCTCAAAGACGAATCCGCAAAATCGAAGGTTGTCAGAGCTGGAGGCATCCTCTATATCTTAAGTGGACTTTTCGTGCTCATTCCTCTGTGCTGGATGGCCACCAACATCATCTCGGCCTTCTACGATCCTCAAGTCCCCTCGTCGAAGAAGAGAGAGATGGGGGCCGCCATCTATATCGGCTGGGCGGCCACAGCCTTACTGCTCCTCGGTGGGACCCTGCTGTGCTGTTCCTGTCCCCGAGTAACGAGAGGCTATTCAATCAATTATGCGCCTACTAAGAGTATTACGGTCAACGGAGACTTTGACAAGAAGAATTATGTGTAGAATAGCCCAGTGACGACCCTGGAACTTGAGGTTGGAGCAAAGGTCATACAAGCCACAATGTCTGCTAAGCCAAACTTTATTCTTTAGGTTTGACCTTAATAGACTCTGTAGCCGGACTACTGCAGCACCATCATCAATTTCATATAAACATGTTTGATAATGGAGCCAATACACTGACAAAATACAAATATAGTATAGGTAAATTGGCTAGCCTATAGCCTATATGTCCTATTTATGGTGCCAATGCCGATAGGCTATGATATTTCGGATATGAGCATGATGAAGGTGGTGTTAGCCTATAAAGGTGTAGGTCTACTGCCATCTGAAAAGCGCTGTAGCCTACAGTATTATAGCCTATACGGAGTTTCAGCAGGGACTTATTGTGATGATGCTTATGAAAATGAAGTTCAGGCGCAACTAATGCGCTATTCTTTTTTTTTTCTTTTTTTTACACAAAGGATATTTTTCATTTGCATATATGTATTGTTTTGTTTGCATTTTTATGACTTTAATACTATTAATAAAAAAAAGTCTATTGCATTTGAGAAATATTTGACAGATTTAAAACAAATGCACAGAAAACATAACTTGAAATGGAAGTGAAATTATAGAGGACCACATAGCAGCTAGCATTTTGTTTATGATCTAGCATTAAATAACAAACTTGTCATTAATAACCACAAGAGAGGGCTGGCATATGTGCCAATTGTTTCTATAAGGGCGGGGCCAAGGGCGGGACAGGAAGGAAACCCTCTTGCAGAATGAGTCAGGACATCAAAACAATAACTCATGCAGTGGAATTCACCACTGTGTGGAGAAATTACTGGGATGCGATCAAATAATACTCCAAGCAAAGCTCTGTGAAATCCAGAGGAAGGGAAAGATAATCACTAATGCATTAATGCTAGCTGCAACACATAAAATACTTCAAAATCACCTTTAAGAGGAAGTGTGAAATAAACCCATCTCAAATCTTGTAGACTTGAAATCAGCAGCCCAACTGACCTTGCCATACATTTCCAAAATGGTTCATTACATTTTCTCTGGTTGTTTATTTGTCCATCATTAATTATATTTTGCATTAGGTACAGTGTGTTAATAGTTAAGTGTGCACTGCGGTACAACAAATAGATGAAAAAAGCCACCACATTAAATACATTATATTTAATTAAAGGTATAGAATTAAGCACCTTACTCAATTAACAGAACATTTGACATGTGCTACTTTCACAGCATTGAACCAACAAGTATGAAACAGAACATAAGTCAATAGTTAATGTTATAATCTAGAACAGCAAAAAAGATGAAAAAAGCTAAGAAAAAATAAAGAAAGAAAACACATTCAATATACATTTATTTAAAGAAAAATGTGAGAACATCACTGCTCTCCAGTGGCACGAAGCTGCAACAACGTGTAGTTGCAATGATAATTGGACTGGTTTTGGGATATAATCTTGGCTGTGCTCTGAGGCAGTCTAAGGAGGTGAAACAATAACATTAAGGCATCTGTAGATACATTTATTGCATTGTGTGTGGCTGTGCCAAGAGTTAGTTGAGCCAAGATAAACAAAATAGCCCTGATAGTCCTTTTTGATGAGAAATAAATATGTGGCCCTCCAAACCTATCCAATGCTAGATCATTCCAACGGCATTGTCTTTATGGCAAACATCATTTTCCAGCTAGGCAATCTGAAGCTGGGATTTGGCCATATTAAAAATAAATAAAAATAATAAGCACTATTGCTGGTATTCCTTTAGTACTTGGCCAGCTATGACAAGTCTCTGGATCTCACTAGTGCCCTCGTAGATTTCTGTGATGCGCGCATCACGGTAGTGCCTCTCAGCTGGCATGTCCGTCACATAACCCATTCCCCCTAAAACCTGGATCGACTTATGGTTCCATGTAAAAGACAAAAATAAGATTGCATTGTTTTAGTTTAAATTATCGACAGCACTGTATTCATATACATTTAAATGCAGTGTAATCTTACCTGATGGGAGCAAAATGTAGCCGCTTCAGATGCTGATAGCTTCGCCATGGCTGCTTCCTGCACGAAAGGAAGAAGAATGGACACTTTGGTCTTGAAATGGTAAGGAATTAGAATATTAGGTGAAGTTTGCATTTAACTGAACAGATATTCATCATTTATTAAGGGGTACAGAGATTAGAAAAACTATTTCACACTGTGAGAGTGTATGAAGCACTATTAAACACTAGGAATTATTCATATTTTATCAGAATTAATCTAGGTATACAGCACATTGTCTCTAACAAAATGTTTTGAAACTGGATTTTGGACTAACCACTTTTCTAATTGTTAAAAAGGCTTGTTCCATAAACAGTGGCAACATTTGCGTACCTTAGTGAAGGGTTTCTTGGCGTCCCGCAGAAGTGCAGCTTTCCAGGTGAGCAGACGAGCGCTCTCAATCGCCACGGCCATATCCGCCAGTTTGAACTACAACACAAGTGTGAAATGGAAATGCAACAACATCAGCTTCCATTAGAAATGCAGAGAGTCTAGATCAGGGGTGGGCAAATATTTTTACTTGGGGGCCACATTGAAAATGTCAGAACTTTGCGGGCCGTGTTAGCATTTTAACCAACATGCTAAAACATTTGAAAAGAAAACACAAAATAGCTAACTTTGTTAACTTACATATTTATGCATATATGGCTGTTCCCAAACATACCTGTATGGCCTGCATCTTGCCAATAGGGGCTCCAAATGCTGTGCGTTTGTGTGCATAGTCTGCGGCACAGTCCAAGGCAGCCTGAGCAATTCCAAGAGCCTGGGATGCAATGCCTATACGTCCACTGTCCAGGGTTTGCTGCACGAGTCGGACCAAAATAGCATTTAACAGACAAAAAAAAAACAAAGCCACTTATCGTCATTGTACAGCTGCATTTGTCGTCGATAGCAACTCGCAGCATGTATCTGGTTTAGCTCAGCATCTGTGCACAGTAGGCCACGCGTTCTACACAACATTTGCCTGGGAGGGAATCTCAGCATGTAATTTATGCTTTGAACTACTGTTGCACTCAAAGCAGTCGGTTTGCATGTTCACTGACATTGATGTTAAATTTAAATCTCAGTAGAGTACTTACTGGGCATATAGCCCAACTGTGTTGTGCGCCAAGCATTCAAATAAGCTGGAGAGGAGTACCATGGCTATTTTGAATCCTGCACCACGCACACCCAGCATGTTGCTCAGGGGTATTCTGCACTCCTCCAAGATGATATTGCCAGTGGATGAGCCTCGGATGCCCAATTTATCTTCCTTCTTCCCCAAGGAAAGCCCAGGGTGAGGCATGGGGACCAGGAACGCACTTATACCCTACACATATATGCAAGACACAATGACAGATATACAGCAGATAAATTATATTTGAAATAGAAAATGTCCATAACAACAACAACAACAACACAATAAATGTCTCTATTGTGTGTACTGCTGTACCAACAATTTTTGGGTGATTAATCTAGCGATAATTTTTTCAGAATTAAATGTATATTTACAGAACCGGTGACGTCGGTTACATCGACTAAACATCCCAGCACTCATTGTGTGTAAAGTGAACAGCATCATCGTCATGTTATAACTGTAGACTACTGCACTGAAGAAACCCCGATCTACAATGCTGTGTTTAGTTAGGTGCGGCAGCAGTACACGAACTCACATTAATGCAAACTGTGCAATGTATAGTTAAAACAATATATCGCACACAGTCTCATACTACACACTAGGGATCCTCATTTTGAAAAATAATTCAGACCGACAGACACTAATTAACCGTCAATATTAAAAAGTTATATTTAGAAATGACAAGTGTCTGTGAGGCCAAATGCCCGAGATGATCACAGCAGAACTGTAGAAGCGGTCAGATAAGCAGATAATGCTACAAGTTAAGCAACACAAGCATGTTCCTGTAAAGCCAGCAGCCTACATTAGCTTGTCTGCCACAAGTTACCCAGAACATGCTACTTTGTATCACGTAGGCTACATTTATTTGTATATTACCATTATTTGTTCAACCAGTGAATTTAGTCTGTGGACAGTCAACAGCTTGATCGGATAATAAGATACAATACTCCATTGTTTACATTGAATGAATGGCGTTGCGTCCCCTATATGTTGGGTGCTCGTTTATACCAAAGTCCTTATAGCGTGTCCCTGTTTATACTGTGTAGTAGGCTAGCCACTAGCCTAATAGCCTATATATGCTATAACCTATAGTCCTCAGTAGCTTAGAACGCAGCTTGTCTATTGCTTTTTACTCCAAAATCTAAACTTGGCGATGTACTGTGTGGGATTATGCTAGTCTGGTGAGCAGTCTGTTAAGTAACTGAGACCTGTTTAGATGGTACAGTAGGCTACTGTAGCGATTATTTATTTTTCTTTTACCATGCAGCAAACTTTAACCGTTTAACTGATAGTATTAATCACAATTCTTATTGTAGGTTAACAGTTAAGCAGTTAACCATGAACATCCCTACAACACACTTAAACTACTGGAGGAAAATTGCAAATCACAATGGAATAACTAAATAAATGTAATAATTGACATTCACACCACACCTAATACATTTTATATCGGTTGTGCCATACCTTGTGCTTGAGTTTCTTGTCTGTGGTGGCAAACACAATGGTGGCAGAAGCATCCCAGCTGTTGGTGATCCAGGCTTTGGTGCCGTTCAGCACCCACCCATCGCCCTCCTGACGGGCCAACGTAGAGGCTGCACCTGCATCGCTGCCGTTCCCTGGAGTCAAAAATAGAACGCCGGCATCAATTTATTGGCCACAAACCAGACAGTTGCACTGATCCATGTAATCAATGGTGGTGTGATCTGCATTCAAACGTTTTATGTAAGTAAAACCATAACTGTGTACACAGCTGCACTTGCACGTGTGTGTGTGTGTGTGTGTGTGTGTGCGTGTGCGTGCGTGCACGTGCACACTCACCCGGCTCGCTGAGGGAAAAGGAGCCCACCTTCTCTCCAGTGGTAAAAGGGGTGATCCATTGTTTCTTTTGTTCCTCTGTGCCAAACTTCAATATTGGTCCGATGTAAAGTGACTAAACACAGAATCAAGAAAACAATGTTTTTTAAAGTCAACCATAATAGCAATCAACCAACCACAATAGCAATCTTCATGCAAAAACCATAATGACTTGAGAAAAGCACATACATTGTTCACGGAGACCACCACTCCAGTACTGGCACAGCCTCGACTTATTTCCTCCATAGCCAGACTGTAGGCCAGATAGTCCATACCAGCACCACCAAGCTCTTCTGGTACCTCTACAGCCATCACACCCATGGAGCCCAACTCCTGAATCTGGATCAGAACATGTGCTTTACATTGGGATGTCGAACAGGTTCCCCGATATGTTAGGAGTGTCTATCCCATAATGCGTTTTAATGTTTTGATTTGGGAATTATTTTGTACGCTCCCAAATAATTAAGTATTAAGGTAAACGTTGATGCTATTGTGGTTTTTGTTCTTGGACTGATTCATTAATAATTTTTTCATAACATATATAATAACATAAACATTTTGTGACCTATAAATAGTGATTTAACCGTATAATATTCTAGCAGATTGAGTGATAATGTATAATTTGTCACACTGGACATAAGAATAACAGAGACAAGTTGTTTGTGCTATTCTCTTGTTTGGATATGTGCAATTCTCTATCTACCTGTTTTGCAGGAAATAAATGTTCCTTGTCTATTTTAGAAGCAATAGGTGCCAGTTCCCTGTCCGCATAATCTCTGCAGGTCTGCCTCATGATCTGGTGCATTTCTGGTAGCACTGCGATCTGAGTCAAAGTCCGACAGCCGCTAAAACAAAGGCCTAGAGCTGTGGGTGAGATAGAGAGAGAATACAATCCAAACACGTAACGATATTACTAAATGAACACAGTGCAAACTAAATAAAATAACTAGAATAAATACATATGGTATAAAGCCTGCGAATATACAAAACACTAATATCAATATGCCTTTAAAGACTATTTTACACCACAACACTGTGGGTGAAAGGTGAAACTTCTATAGCTAGGATGTTTAGCTATTAATTAATAGTTACACGGGGAACGCTTCTTGGAAATATCGCTATATTATTATATGACCTGTAATAAAGCTGCTATATTGTTTAATGTAGAGACATAATATAATAATATTGTATATTTCATAATATTGAAATCAGAAATTCCATCAGTAATCCCGTTAAAGATTAATCTGAAGCAATTTCACTTATTTATCTTCATATTTCCCCTGTCTAAACTAACAGTTTAAATCATAGTAATAATAGGCCTACGAATTAAAAATCAATGTAATGATGTCTTAATACAAAATGTGTAATGCTACGAGTGTATAATCTAGCATTAAGATGTACATACAAATAAGGCTAATATAACTAGCCTTCAATTCAGTCGGGTTAGACGACTCTTAAGGACAATGACATTATTCACTATCAGGATGGCAATGTCAACGAAATGTTTTAAATGACACTAACCTTTTCTTGCTTTAAAAATAGCAGCCATTGTTGCTTATTCTTGAACGGCTTTTGCAAGTAGCAAAACTGACTACCTTATACTAAAGTAATGTAGAGTTTAATGATACAATGTTGTTGCCAAGGCCAGTGTGGCCTGTTGATGACGTAGTTGGGAAGCGACGGGGGGACGGGGGGGGGTTTGCTTTGCTGAGACACGTTGTGTGGAGAATAAACGGAGGTTGTTGTCTGACTCCAAATAAGAAAAGGTTCCATGAGTTTTTGTCTGTAAAACACGAGAGTATTCAAGCCATACACCTCGGACGCTACAGTAACATATGTTGCTATAGTCAGAAGGACGCGTCAAATGTGTATATAGTAGGTGGAGTCAACGCTTGCCTGATTAAGTGCAAGGCTTTACTATCTTGTTTTTTTATTTTTATTTTCCGGCTGGATCAGAATTGAGATATGGAGAATAATCTATTAATTTAGGTGGTAATTTAAGGTGGTAGAACTGTAAATAAATACGAAATATGGTAAATGATAAAAGATAGAGAACATGCTAATGAGTCCTACAACTGAGCTATGAATCTGTAAAATAAAGTCCAGTCAAGGAGAGAGGTTTTTCATTTTTCAAAACATGTTTATTTTTGTCACCATAAAACGTCTGTCCGGTACAATGCTGTAATTCGTTCCTTTGGGGGTGGAGGGATGTGAGAAAATCATCCATCCATCCATCCATCCATCTTCATTCGCTTATCCGGAGTCGGGTCGCGGGGGCAGCAGCTTCAGCAAGGGACCCCAAACTTCCCTTTCCCGAGCAACATCAG
>JAODTR010008014.1:11751-25648 GCA_025399935.1 Amblyopsis rosae | reverse complement strand
TTATATATTGTATCATGTATAAAGTATATTGTATCATGTATACTGTATAAAGTATCATGTATATTAAATATTGTATCATGTATATTATATATAGTATATTGTATCATGTATATTAAATATTGTATCATGTATATTATATATAGTATATTGTATCATGTATATTATATATTGTATCATGTATAAAGTATATTGTATCATGTATACTGTATAAAGTATCATGTATATTAAATATTGTATCTTGTATAAAGTATATTGTATCATGTATACTGTATAGAGGATCATGTATATTAAATATTGTATCTTGTATAAAGTATATTGTATCATGTATACTGTATACTGTATAGAGGATCATGTATATTAAATATTGTATCATGTATAAAGTATATTGTATCATGTATACTGTATAGAGGATCATGCGGTGCGGTCCTCACCAGAGCCAGGCACAGTGCTGTTTGTACTGCAGCTCTTCAGGACTCTGCTTGCCTTGTTTCTGCTGCATTTCCAGGTCGGCACGGCGACCCTGTTGCCAAACACACCGGAGATCTTACAGTACCTCCACGCAATATTACTCTTATTTAGTCTGGCAGCTTGCATCAGCGACGTCGGCTTGTAGAACGATGAGAGACTGACACAATGCCCATGACTACAGTATGGTTCACACAAGGCTACCATGCACTCATAGTTCAGTCACTTTGGATGAAAGCCACTGATAAATTGTTTAAATGTAAAGGTAAATAACAAGACTAGCATACAATGTTTTGACTATACTCCCTTGTTGAGGCAAACACACACACACGTGCACACCCACCTGTAGGACTGCGTGGAAGGCCCGGCTCATGAAGCCAAACCAGGCTTGTGGCAAGAGGAGGGCACGGTGCCACTCTGAGGGTTGGATGTTTACCTAGACAACAACAACAACAACAGCTGCTGATTCCTCAACATTAAAACAAGCGAAAGCGTAGGAGGAAGGGTAGGGAAAGGGGCCGTGCGCTTCGACGGTCTACCTCGTGAATTAGGGCGGTCAGCGTCAGCCGGTAGCTACGGCTACGGCTGACGAGGAAACGGCTGATGGGCCGGCCGTCGCGGTCCGTCTGGATGGGCAGCTCGTAGCAGAGGAGAAGACCCACTAGAAGGGAACACACACACACACGGAAAATAAGATTACGTCATCTACACCACAATGCAAAAAAGTAGTTCCTTTCAACCTACAGGTAGGCCGTAGTAACTCCACCCCACGCAATGGTTAAGGATAGGACTGTGTGCGGTCCGCACCACTTTGTTTGAGTTCCTACTTACGGAGCCAGGGCTGTGTAGAAGCACCAGCTTATTTTTTTCAGCATGCATAGAATGGTAAGTTAAGTACGGTAAGCAAATTGTGAGTTGATACTTGGTGAATTTGACAAAAAAAAGTGTATTATCTTACAATCCCATACTATACCCTTTAAAGTGGTGACTTAAAAACATTTGCATAATTGCGTAGTGATACTTCATAGTTCCATTAATATCCACCTGCTAGTCCAGGCTTCAGCCCGGGCTGCTTGTTCTTCTCGTAGGCCTTCAGCATGAACGCCGGGATGCCCGCCACGGTCTTGCCCTGGTCCGAGCGCAGGTTCCCCCCCCTCAAGGCGGAGAGGTACACTCCCCGGGGCATCTGGGTCATCTCCTGCCTCACCAGCGAGGTCAGGAAGACCTCGTATGCTGAGACACAGAAGGAGGAAAACAGATTTCAATGAATAAAACAGGATTACTTTTGAAACTTTTATTTCAAAATATCTCAGAAAAGTGAGAAAAAAAATCAAAGTTTAACGTTGATTTTAATGTGGTTTCAGTGTAACAATTGTAGGAAAAAATACAATGTTTTGTTTCTCATTGATAACATGAATAAAAACCCATAGAAATATCCTGCGACACAAACACAGAAAGTGAAAAAAGAGGGATGAACTCGTACCGGGCTGCACTGACATGTTGGTGAGGCCCAGGAGTTTAATGTAAGACGATCCGGGGACGGACAGATCCTTCTCTTTTTCTTCATCCTCGTTCTGTTGCTCGTCCTTCTCACTTTCAGGGTGCGTCGGCACAGGCCGTGCCTGGCAGGGAGGCACGCACAGAGAAGTGTTAAAGTAAAGAGCCTACCGCACTTACTCTCCTGACGAAGGCAACATCGTTTGAACAACATAATAACCAGTCAATCACAGAGAGAGAGTGTTCACTTCCAGCCAACGTTGCGTGATCTGACATGGGTTACCTGCACAGGTCTGACGCAGATAAAGAGTTTCATTTGGTCTGTTTATGTATTTTATACTGTTTAATAGTGTACTGTATTTAAGTGCTGCATGTGCATATGTACTGTATGCATGTTTATGATGATGGTTGGATCTTTACGTAATCCTGTTCATTTGTACCTGTCTACCGTCTGTCTTGTTTTTTGATGTGTCAAGATGGACGATGACTCATCCGCTCTTACTCCTCGACTGCCAATCTAATCTAACCACGGGTGCAAAGTGTCCTTACCAAATGCAAATGCATCCCAACTGTAGCTACCAGCTACTGCCCTAGCATGCGCCGGTGCTAGAGCCAGCTCGTGCACACGCACACGCACACACACACACACTTGTCTTACGCGCTCAGGGAGGTGCAGGACAGTGTGTGCAGCTTCCGGGAATTCTGCCAGGGCTTTGTAACCACAGCTGGCCGTTTCTGGCTCCTGGGGTAACACACACACACACACACGCACACAGAGATCAGATAAAGCCTTGTTTCATCACTTTTCCACACACACTATACATATTGTACAATACATACTTTATTTTCAGGTACAGACTGTAGAGTTCAGAAATACAACACTTAAATTCAAGAAATGCACGCGCACACACACACACACAACAAAAAGCAAAACACAGACGCACACAAACACACATTACAATCACACACACAGTAAATAAAGACAGTAGATTCCTATACGAACCTTGCTCAAAGCATAGCTCCAGAGAAAAGTAACCGCCTCCTCTTTCAGTCTCTGTAATGGAAATAAATGGACATAAATGACTACACCACGGGCACACATCGCAGTGCATGTGCACTCTATTAACACCAGGTACCTCGTATTCTTCGGAGTTCACTTTCAGCTGGGGCACCAGCGCCAGAAGCTCTGCGGTGGCTTGGACCATGGGTGGGCGTGTGTCACAGATCAGCTTGGGCCCCAGGGCCCCCCATGTGGAGATGATGTCCACTACCTGCATGACATACAGTACGTCACTCGCGGTTACACAACAGCGCCTCCTAACTGGAATTTAGTCTTAGCTAAAAGTGACCTACGGTTTTCAGCATGGTAAATGGACCGCATTCATAAAGCGCTTTACAGTATTTTGCCTCACATTCACCCATTCACATACACAGATGGTGACCGCTGCCATGCAAGGTGCGACCAACCACCGGGAGCAGTGTGGGGTTAGGCATCTTGCTCAAGGATGCTTACAGGTAGGTCAACACCGGGGTTTGAACCCACGAACTTCCAGCTGGGAGCCCAATACCCAGACCACTAGACCACCCTGCCCTAGCAATGGTATTTATTCAGATAAAAAGGTGGAGTCAGGGATTCTTGAGATAGATGAGAGATTGTTGATATTTGCTCTCGATCAAAACAAGACCACCTCTCCCGCTCCCTCAGAAGCTCCGGCCCACACATTTCCAAGACTAGGATACTGTGGTGTGTATGTGTTTGTGTTGCTATTCACAGAGCCATGGCTATGTAGAAACACTGTATGTAACACAGAATGGGCTGCTAAGCGCTGAATACGCCATACAGTGCACTGTGTCGCTGACTTCACCTTTTAGACAGAGAGGAATTAAACGCCCCAAACAGAACTACGTGATGGGATGGGAAACGCAGACTGTGTGCGCTTCATCCGCTCACCTCGGCCCGACAGAGCTCCTGCAGTCCCTGCAGGGCGAGGGAGGCGGGCACGGCCAGGTAGGGCTTGGAGCACTGGGTCAGGGTGTGTGTGATGGCAGCCAGCATGTCTCCACCGTACTGGTAGGGCCTGAGGTGGAGGAAGAGAGCTCACGTTGGGAATTACTGCGCAAAGACCCTGAAGAGATCCGTCGGCAGGGGATCGGAATCGGACCATTTCCACTAAATATTAATAATTGATTTCATACATCATCTTAAATTCATGAATAATATATAACATGCATGAAATCAGTATTGGACGATTTTACAGACTTAAAATCGGCAATAAATATCGGCCAAAATGATGTGTCACTACTATAAGAGCTCTCCTATCCAGCAGGAGAGAGGGTGATTGGTTCTAGGGACAGGTGGAAAGTGTGTGTGTGTGTGATCACCCAATGGTTTCTGCAGAGATTTATAACCCAGGGGGTTAGTACTGGAGCTGAACCTGCCACTAACTCTGTATCATATATATGTCGTATTTGGCTTTGTTTTTTTTTGTGTGTGTTTACGCAAGTGTAAGTAGATACTTAATACTTGGTCGGGCTGCGTTTTGACCTGGCCCACCCGCACCTCTGATGTTTCCGGTGAGCTTATCTGAACCTGCCTGACCCGCGGGGGTTACGGGTCGGCCCACGCATCATTCGCATTCGGACTATGATTTGCTCCATCTTGAAGCAGTGTGGCGTCCGTGCATTCTGGCAATGCGACAGGCGGGGCACTGACCTCTCCCTGCATACGTCCAGCAAACAGGCGGCCCTGGCCAGGGTCTGTTCCCACAGGGCCTCCCTGCCCAGCACCACGCTCTGCTGGTCCTCTGGGGCCAGTAGGCGCTGCAGCTCCGTGTACACGCGGTCCTGGAGGTGGACGCAGGCAGACAGCCCTCAGCACACAGCCAGGCTACAGCACACTCATAACACACAGCCAGGCTACAGCACACCATTCAGTACAATTTCCATTCTGACTGAGGTGTTTATATGGTGCATTGTCATTCGGTTGGGCTTTCAAACCAAGTATAATATTACGGTCTGTGTAAACAAAGCTAGTGATTCCCAACCCTGGTCCTGGACCCAATCATGTGAATCAGGTGTGTTGGAGCAAGGAGACATCGAAAACATGCAGGGCAGCGGCCCTCCAGCACCAGGGTTGGGTGACTCTCTCCACTAGATGACACATTACAGCACCACCACCACGCGAGGCCGGACCGGCTATGAGAACAAAGAACAGAGGATGACAACGTACACACCGTCACTCACCTCTTTCTGCCAGAGAGCGGCCATGAGGCGCAGTCCCACCGCCCGCAGCTTGGGGGTGCTAGCCAGCATCTGGATGGTGTGCAACACTTGGGGGACGCATAACTGACAAGACACAAAGATGACGTTGGGGCACAAATAAACTGATATGGACCTTGCTGCTAATTTACTATTAATATAAGCTGCTGTATTTACTACCTACTTTGTGTATGTGAGCTAGCACACACTCAAAATACTTATTTGAAAACATTTTTGTATATATAAAAAAACAGGGGCTACTTAAGGTGTTTTTCTTGCAATTCCATTTGAATTGTTATTGTGTTGGCATGGTAACGAATCTTAACACGGTAAAGGATCGTAACTCTAAACTGCTGCGTGTCACTCCTTCTCTAGAACAGTGAATGGAAGCCACGTAAGGACATGTACTGTACCTTGTGGGTGCCCAAGTTCGGCAAGGCGTACATCACGGCGTGGCACAGGTTCGGGTCCTTCTCCCGCTCCAGCTTGAACAGCAGAACAGGAAGAAGGGATGGCACCTGTAGGGAGAAGAGATGGAGAGAAAGAGAGAAATAACATTACGGAGATGAACGCTACCCTGACACGCCAGCTGGTTCGTTTACAGAGAGCCGTCCACTGAAACTGCTTTAAAAGGGCAGGCCTGTGCCTTCAAAAAATACCTCTTAACCAGCGGAGCTAACTTTTGCTGAAGCAAGTGTGAGTGAAAACATATTCCACTGAGAGAAGTCAGTGGAATATAAAAATATAAAAAATTATAATAACACTGATGCTATTGCAGCACTATGCTGAAACCTCTTTAGGAGCCGCAATAGTTGTTTTCGAGACTTGCATTTGCTGCCTGTCCAGCTAAACCACGCCCGTAGCGGTCAGAAAGATTCTTATTGGCCACACACTGGGTTTACAGGACTGAAGGACCAAGGATCTCAAGCTCTCCAGAGTAATTCCTACGGCAAAGTCAAACTGAAGCTCGCGAGACCAGGTTGGTCTCATGAGGCTAGATGAACATGGGAACCAAAAAAAAACAAAAAAAAAAAACTTCCCTTAAAAGGACGTTTTTTAATCATTACTGTTGTTCCATCAACTACGGCTATAAAAACATAGCTTGCTTTTTTCCTGCCGAATTCTAAACAATAATTATCGTGTCACTGAAAGAAAATAGACCCTTTAGCGCCCCTTCAGAGCAACGTGTAGGCAGGTTTGAGGTGCAAGCAAGCAATGAGGGAAGCCCAAAGCCCGCTTTAAAGTGCCAATAACCTTCCACCGACGCACCATGCCACCGATGAAACGCAGCATCCTGGGAGCAATTAGAAAAGCAGAGGCGTAGATTGCAGGCGCCTAACAAGCCAGAGTATTGAGGGTGCCGCAATGTATTGTAATATTTCATGTTGTGTTTGTGAGAAAGGGACTCCATTTGCAGCCCCTCTGAGTAGCAAAGAAAGAGTCTTGTTTTCCTGCAAAATATCTTGTAATTCTTGGTTGCATTATGCCATTTTAAGGTTTGACATTTCTACACAAACTCTTACCTACACAAAGGTGTTTTGTGTTCATATGACGTTTTATATATAGTTTCGTAGATAATAAATAAAGACTTAAACATGCTGTTTATTTATTTAAATCAACTGTATCTGTATAGTGTGTTTTATTTTATGTATTTATGTTTTGCCCCTTCCAACAGCCTTCCAACTATTTTTGTTTATACAGATTCATAAAAAATATCTAGATATTGGAATAACATTCTTAACAAACTTAACTAAACTGATGAAACTAAATATATTTAGTTTTTCAGGACAAACATAATATTTTATATTAGAAAAAACAACTACATAAATATATAATATTTGTATGTAATATAATAACAAACGATTATTTGATATAATAATAAAACACAGTCACATAACAGTACCTTGGAGGGGTCTGCTGCTGCGATGGCCTGGGCAGCTCTCAGGGCCAAGGGGCAGACGTCGGCTTGGCCCGCGACGATGCAGTTGGCCACCAGGAGGCAGAGCGACCAGGGGAGGAGGTGCTGGCTGGAGGACAGGCCCGAGGAGACGGACAGCAGCCACTCGCTGGCCCCTGCTGGAGGGCTGGCGTCCGTCTGGCGCAGGACGGACAGCGCCACCTGCAGTTGGCTGTACCAGGGGCTGAGAGGGTACACCAGCTGGGGGCCCGGCTGGGTGGGGGGAGGGACATACGACACAGGAATGCATGAATAAATACATCTGGGACTGAATCCATAAGGAACACAGAGACTGTCTTCAAACTGTATGCTGATCATATACAGATATAACAATATAAAGTATATGCTAGAGATATATGAAAGAGGCAATAAAGGTACCGCTGCCAGAGATGACTGACTAAACAAACAAAGAAAACAGATTACCGGTGTGAAAAAATGCACATACATAAACAAAAGATTGATGCTATTATTGGTTCTAAACAACCGAAGAGCCCACATCATCACACATCATGCCCACACATCAACTGTATTTTACAGTTTGGAGAAGCACTAGATCCAAACTGAGCCTTTGTGGGTAAATTGTAGCCCGTAATTACAGTAACTGATTACCTCACAACATGATACCTTGTCAATATTAAATGCAGGGTCTGTCATTCTCTAGAAGGCTTGCTAACTTCAAGCTAAAATCTGAACAAATTCCCTAAGAAGACATTGAAATGCATTGCAAAGCCAAGGTCATTACTGTGAGTGGTGTTCTCCACTTTGTTTATGTTCCTATTTATGAAGACAGGGCTGTGTAGAAGTATCGGATTATACATGCATCACAAATACAACCTATGCTATAAATATATAAATCTGTTAATTATTATTTTATAGCGACTAAGTATTTGGCCCTACACATTACCATTGGCCCGGCAACTACGCTTTTACACCATATGTTATAGAAGGTCCCTGTGCAATAACATATTGAAATATTCAACGAATTTGCGATGGAATCATGAGAGAACACCGCAGCTTTAAGAGCAGCCGCTCAGCATTACCAGGGCAGGCTTGAGCGTGGCCTTCTGCGCGCTCTCCAGGAGCCTTTGAGCCAGGCTGAGGTTCCTGCTGTGGGTGCGGGGGTCCGACAGGGGCTCCGTGAGGCTGGAGCAGGACATGAGATGCAGGAGTGGCAACACCAGGACAGGGGTCCCCCAGGGAGAGCTCTCCGCCTGGTCGGGAGCTAAGCTCAGCGCTGGAAAGAGTGATGGAATGGTGGGGGTTAGAAATGAGCTAGCCTCCTGCTGTGCTCAGCACGATGATAGACGAGAGGTGAAGCCCCCGTGGGCGTGAATGACCGGGCCTGGCTACAGTACCTAGACTCAGCAGGCCGGTCTGTTGAGCTGCGGAGGCTTCTAGAAGGAGCAGGGCCACGCCCATCAGCAGCTCTGCTGCAGGCAACTCCTGTAGTAACGACACAGCAACATTAAAGGTCATATATACTGTACAATATGCTCAACATTTGATAGAAACATAACACAAAAAGCAAGGAAACATTGTGTTTGGTAGATTATTTCTGTAAACATCTTATAACTTTGAAAAGACAGATTATTTCCATTTTGAATGATGCCACATTTGTAAGAACATGCATTTGTGGGATGAGCAGCAGAGTTGCGAATGTAAGTTGCACCCACGGAAACATTTGCCAAATCTTCTCTGACAATGCCAAACACATTTTCTTTGCTGTTGACTCTTGTTTGGTAGATTGCTTGATTGAAGTCTGAATAAATAAGACATGGTTGTGTTGGTCACTCTGGCACGAACAGCACTAAGTCTGAGATGCTGGTGCTTAGCGCGACCTCTAGCATGACCTCTAGTGGCATACTAAGCTCTGGGCGAACCCCACCTCCTGGCAGCCTGCCAGAAGCTCCTGCATCAGGTGGAGGAGCGGGCGGCAGTCGGCGTCCAGCTGCAGGCAGAGCTGGCATGCGCACAGCAGCTGCAGGAGCATGCGGGCCCTCTCGGACTGCCAGTGGTCCCCGCGGGAAGTGAGCAAGGCGGGGAGCAGAGCCTCCGCAAAGCCGTGCAGCTCCAGCGCCGCTTCCACACTGTCCACCTACAGGCTCAGAGAGGAAGGGAGGCACGGTTAGCTTATGTAGCCATTACCTGTTAGCTTTCACCCTTAAAGCCCGCGATATACCTGCTTTTAACTACGCGAACGCGAGATGGCTACCACACGTATCGGGCGCGTATCCTGCGTTCCTTTGGAGCGTAGTTTGTGCGCGTCCTCAGAAATTAACGCTGCGTGTGCGCAGCCTGCAACACAACACATGAATGTGGGGGCAGTACATCAGGATTGGACAGGCAGTTCAACATCTGATTCTAAACAAAGAACAACAAAGGCAGGAAGTTTCAAAGAGAAGTTAGTAGAGCCGTTAGTAGTCCGTAATTACCAATATCTATATGATGTCTCCATGCCGTTGTTGTGGAAATTCAGAGGTATAGTCGAGGATAATAGTGTTTTACGATTTTGGCCAGGGATGATTCGGCCCTGATCTGCGCCCTACTGGATATATTTTAAATCCTCCAAGCGCACGCAAGATACACAGGCAAGTATATGAACCATGCCTTCCGTGACGCTTGTCTATGTGCTTGCGTTGCACAAAAGCAAGTATACCGGGGGCCTTAACACAAAAATCCCAAACCTATTAGTTTACACAAACAAACAAAAAACATTTGCTGTCGTTTATTTACACCCCATTCATGAGAGACCTGTCCATTAGCTGTTCGCAGGCTAGCATCTGGTTATGACACATACAATATACTTCGCCATGCAGTGCACAGCTAGCTTTTACACTCAATTACACACAGTAAGCACTATAGAAGATACCTTTTTTTTTATAGGTCAGTCGAAGAGACAGTCCACTTGAAAGAATCCGGATAAGAACTCTATTCTAGTCTGTAATGTCAAAAATGGCAGTTGCATGCACATGCAATTGTCCGCTATATAACGTTTGAACCGCTAACCTACAAATCGTGAACATTTTTACATTGTTTATTGTTGTTGGGTTTAAAAGTAGCCAGTTACCCCTTGCTACAGATGTAGCCACGATACAAACCGCCAACTTCAAGCCTGTACTGTAGCTTTAAATGGGCATTTCCATAATAATAACTCATTAGAACCACGTCTGAATGCTATTACTGTGGCACAGTGAAGGAATCATTTTAAACAGAGGCAGTGACCTCCATAGGAAAGACAGAAGTCACAAATCAACAGAACCCCCCCCCCTCACCCGCAAGTGTGGCACCAGCTGGCAGAGGCAGCGGAGCAGGCTGTCGGACACCACGGAGGTCTGCGGCTGGTCGGCCTCTAGGCGCGGTGCTCCCTGTCCCGTGCAGGCAGGCAGGAGGACCCTGAGGAGGCTGTGTCTGAGGAGGGCGTGGCTGGCTTGTCTCTGAGGCTGGCAGTACAGGTAGCGCATGAACGGGGCCAGCATGGCCACATAGGCCGGCTCATTCCTGCATCACATTAGCATGTAAAACACCTTAGCATGTGCTGCTGAAGATTAAATGTACAGACACGGATGTGTGTTGATATGCTGGGAACTAGATTCCTAGCACTCTAGTTCAAACTACTTTTTGACAATTCTTATTTTTATTCCTTTCTTTTTGCATACTGGTATCATGATTGGCTGTCTGACAGGGAGCAAGAGATTATAATAGACTAGTTATGATCCAGAAATTAATTATTTCACCCCTGGGGCCAAACATGACGAATCTGGCTTGTTTTACATAAACGTGTTTTTTTAAACCCCAGAGATGAATATGGGTTAAATTACATGTTTCTAAATTAATCCAGAACAATTGAAAAAATCAAGTTATATGACAGGAAACCGTTAAAGCCTAATTTATTGACATCCATTTTGATTTGAGCTGTGAGGTACAAGAGTAGATTTAAAAGGCCACGTTTCACTCTGTAATACCCCGACGCTAGCATTAAACCCCTTCTTTACAGTATGGGAGGGGGGGGCTGTGTTTATGGCCTCCGCGAGGTTTGTCTTGTGGCCGCGGCTGCTCGGGGGGGAAGCCCTTGCCTGTCAGCGGCCTGCTGGATGAAGTCATCAATGGCTAGCAGCAGCGCGGACCAGCAGTCGGGGCGGTTCTCCAGAGCTGTGATGTACGGGTGTGGATTGCCTCTGCAACAGATTAGCGCACAGGAACTGGATGAACACAAACTAAGACTATATTATAGGACTGGAGGCAGACACATTTGAGGTTGTTTCTTTAAAAGGAGCTTTCTGTCATTTTGTTACCGGCAGTTACGGGGTACGATGCTAATTCGATGCATAGAACAAAACATGCCCTGCAGCATCAAATATCTAGATTATGTACAGTACTACGATGGGCATTTCTGTAGATAATCACCGCTAATCTGTTATCCGTTGATGTCCTTCTAAATAACATAGTACGTAGCCGTTAATAGCAGATAGACACTGTAAGCCCTTGATGTAATAACAGTATTAGTACTTGTCAGAGAGTCTTCTTTCAACTTCACAATTAAAAGATAACAAAGGACACGTAATTGCAGATAGACAATGGGGTTACAGTAAGGTCAACGGGACAGAAACGGCAAGGAAGAGAGCTCCCAGCCAGTCCTCCTTTAGCCAACACCCAGGCAGGGCTGGCATCAGACAGTTGGCCACTTGCCCGTTAGAAGACAGAGGGTCTACGGTGGACAGAACAGTCTGTAGTGGTGCCTGCTGTGGTCCCAACCCAGACATTTGGGCAAAATGTCTTCAGTTAGCAATTAATAGTAAGGTCATTCTCTATAGAGGTCAGTAGTAATTGAGATGTATAGGTAATATCTAGAAGAAAAAATTTTGGAAAAATAATAATAAACAAAATAATAATCAAAAGGAGCCAGCAAAATCTAATTTTAGGGAGAGGGTCATTTCAAACATAAGTAATTTAAGAATAAAAATTAAATATACTGGTAAAGTTATGTTAGAATGAGTGAGTGATTTAATTTTAGCATCAAACATAACTGCAGCCAAGCCAACTTTAAATATCACAAATTTATTTTGTTTTAAAAATTTAAATGGATAAAATAGTAAAGCAGGATGGTTTGCAAAACTAGACCACGCTTAACAGTGGCCATCTTGTTTGTTATTATTGGCAGCATAGAGTAACCAATACATTTTGAACAGGCTACATTCTTACAAGACAGGACGATTGGGTCAACACCAAGGTTACGTCTAATTACATAGACGACAGGACAGGATGCACCATAGACAGGTCAAAGGTTAAGAGGACTGCGATGAGTGTGTGTGTGTGTGTGTGTGTGTGTGTGAAGGGGGGAGGGGGTTCGGAAGGTAGACAATTCCGTCAAGCTCCGTAAACCCCTGCTTTACATCAATCATGGCCTAGTCCAAACGCAGGCCCGACGTCAAAGGAAGGAAGCACACCTCCGACCGTAGGGGCCAAACAAAGACACCCCTTCTCTCCCCAGACTCGTTGCAGGATGCTATCTGTCCGACCATCTCCCCCCCCCCCCTCCTAGAGCTCCCCCATCTCCCACAGCTTCAATGCCCTCTTTTATCTGGCAGGGCTAGCCTGGCGCGCACCGCTAGCTGCTTTTCAAGTGGCGGGAACACAATGCCCCGAGACAGGAAGTGGAGCGCTCGCGCGTCACTCGACTGCAAGTTCACCACCGGGCCCCGATGCCGACTGAAGAGCTCAGACACAAGGAGGGTAAAGACCTGTCTGTCTGTCTGTCTGTCTGTCTGTCAGACCGTCTGCCGGATACAGGAATAAAAGGGCTCGTTCTGACATCAGGCTGGACGGTCCAGGAACAGAACGGTCACCAGGACCAGGGACCTATCAGCAATGCCCATGGTCCGTCGTGCCAAGCCGCAGGCCAGAACCCTGTGTGACCCTGCTGGGTGTTTAAGTGGCTTAGTGTCCCCCTGTGGCATATTGCACAGGAGGGGCAGTGGTGGGTAGACAGTCAACAATGAGCACCAGTGGGCAGCCTCTATTAATCCTGCTGAATTTATAGCCGCCCAATGGCTGGCCCCCTCTGCCAGGCAGAGTGGCGTCGTCCTGCAGCCCCCGACACATTCATCTTCTCACCGGGGAGGTACCGCCAGACAGACTGTGTGCAGACACACCAGGCTGAGACCAAGCCATGGTGAGAAGGAGAGGAGGAGGAGAGAGAGGGAGAGGGAGAGATAGAGAGGAGGACAATGCTACAAAGAGAACATAGTACTCTAGGAAGGAAAGGAGGAATTTGTGGAAAAAAATCAAATGTATTAATGAATTAATTACAGTGTGAACAGATCAAAGACGACACGGCAGAAGGAATGCAAGGAGGAAAAAGAGAAGGAATGAAGGAAGGATTAAATGAAAGGAAGGAAAGAACAGATATAGACAGAAAGGAGGACACAGAAGCCAAGTAAGGGCCAAACAAAGGGAAGAAAAGAAGGGTCACTGGTTTAAGAAGAGGGGAGAAGTGTCCTGCAATAAAGATACAGTCCACAATGAAACATAGGAGAGCGGGGGGGGGGGAGTGCTGGGCACAGAATGGAAGGGGAGAGAAGGACTCAGGGCCTATGTGCGCTGTAACTGATTAAGAGGCCCCGGGATCTTGGCAGAGGTGCACATCAAAGGTGGAAGAGGGGGGAGAGGGGGGGGGGGGGGGGGGGGGGGGGGGGGGGGGGGGGGGGGGGGGGGGGGGGGGGG
>JAODTR010008014.1:0-11741 GCA_025399935.1 Amblyopsis rosae | reverse complement strand
CCACCCCCCCCCCCCCCCCCCACCCACACAAAAAAAACTCACAAGAACGCTTAAAGGAACAGTTCATCCAAAAATAAGCATTGATAGCTCTATTTTGTATAATAAGTTAGTTATAATAGTAACAAAATAACTCACAGTGGACTCTAATGGAAATTAAAATGACTTACTTAAAATGACCTACCTACGTACTGTATATTACCAGTAAGAAATATACTAAAGACACGTAAATTAATAACGGCATAACACGGATAACAGATAATTACAGGATGTCAGTTTATCCGAGGAGGTTTGTATACAGCATCATGTTTTTGATTTTTTTTAACAGAAAATGTTTCTGATACGTAACATGAGAGAACAGCAAGGACCTATATGGGAAGCACGTCAGAAACAAGCCGCACACTGTTTACCAATCGTGCATTGGGAGCAGGTGTTCGGCAATTTACCTTGTTGCCTTGTTGCACCACACCACACGAGAAGCCAAAACTGGCGCTTGCACAGGCCAATTGCCACCGAAAAGAACACCGAAACCTGTTTGACAGACGTGGGCTTATCTCAAGCTAAAGCTAAAGCTAAAGATCTCACACAAGACAAACCGTAGCAACCGTACCTTGGAGGGCTGAAGCATACAGGTTGAGTGTCAACGGGGACTATTTCCTGCCATCTGATAAAGTCTGAAAACGCCAGTGAACAGGGCTGACCTGATAGAGTATGGACACGTGTAGGGTGTAGCTTTGTCTCGCTGGTCTGCCTGTAGTTGGAGCAGTCGTCCTACCACCTTCACCAGCCCCTGGACATTGCTGCTCAAATTGGAGGGAAAGAAAAAGACACCATCAAAATAAGATATGCATATTACAGACTTGGGTTTTAACTTCATAATACAGTCTAGGACACAGGCTTAATTAATGCAATATTATTGATCAGTAATATGGACTTTTCATTGAAACATGGAAACGATTCAAAACCAGAAACATAAAACCAGAGTTTAAAAAATGTCCTATGACATTTATAATGGCATGTATGTTTAAGAGTAGATAAACTATAAGCACAAAGGTGGATTTTGTTAGTGCTTGCCAGAAGTGGATGCTTTCCTTCAAGGCAACTTAAAGGCAGGGTTAGTTATTCTCGAGAATGCTTGCTAACTTCGAGCTCAAATCAAAATTTTGAAACGTTGAAACGTTGAAACGCATTGTGAAGCAAAGCGCAGTACTATGGCTTTGTTGTTGTGAGCGGTGTTCGCCACTTTGTTTATGTTCCTATTTACGGAACCCAGGCTGTGCAGAAGTAGCACATTAGTCTTTTCAACACGCTTGCAATAGCTGACTATACCTTTAACAATGAGTACAATCATTATAAAGCCCACGATATACTTGCTTTTAATTACACGTACGCAAGATGGCTACCATGCGTATCGGGCACGTATCCTGCGTTCCTTTGCAGTGTGCGCATCCTCAGAAATTAATGCAAAACAGCACATGAACGTGGGGGCAGAATATCAGGATCGGAGTTGGTTAGCTAGTCCGTAATTACCAACATCTTTATGATGTCTCCACGCCGCTCTACATTTTGACATTTTGGTTGTTGGTGTGGAAATTCGGAGGTAGTCAAGGAAAACATTCCGGTTTCGGCCAGGGATGAGTCAGGCCCTGATCTGCCCCCAACTGGATACATTTTAAATCCTCCAAGCACACGCAAAGGTACGCAGGCAAGTGTGTCTACGCAGGCAAGTGTGTCTACGCATGCGCGTCGCACAAAAGCAAGCATGTCGGGGCCTTGAGGAGCAGATATGTGTGTGTGTGTGGGGCGTGCCTGGCCGAGGGCAGCAGGTTGAGGGCGCTGTGGAGCACATAGTGCAGCTCTGCGTGACCCTGCTCCACCATGAGCCCCAGGGCGTCGCAGCAGGTGGAGCGCACGGGGCCGCTGGCACCGCAGCATTGCTCCCACAGGGCCTCCAGCGCAGGGCCCTGTCACACAGGAGGAGGAGGAGGAGGAGGAGGAGAGGAAGAACAAGGGACATAAGTAGAAGAAATAGAAATAGAGAGGAAGAAAAAGTAGACATTTAAGAAAGCAGCTGTTCCTTTTTTTAAAAGGAACAGCTGAGCGCCATGTTACTATTTCTGAAAAAAGTGCTATATAACACATTAATAACACAGTATGTATCTATATAAAATAGACAGTGGAATGTAATACTGTTGCTTTAATAAACTCTAACCAGTAAAGTTAAATGACTTAAGTGTAATTGAACCCCAGCTCTGAGTCTGACTCCAAACACAACACCTTGAATAATGTGTCAAGGAGCTGAGTGAGGGGAGGGGAGGGGCTGAGAGGGGGACCCCCATTAACATTAACATTACATTTGATGACATACTGTATGAGTGCACCAAGTGTATTGGTGAAAAACAGGCAGGTCCTCTGTGATTTTTAACAGATATGACGTGAAGTTCTGTTTTCAGCCCATAAAATGCTGATTTAAAAAAGAAAACGGGAATGTTGTCAATATTAACACCAGCATTGATGTGTCTCATCACAGATCAATACAATTACTTTGTTAACAGTTTCGTTAACAGCAATTTTAGGGTGCAGTTACATTATAATTTGCAATATTGGATAACTGGTAATGTAATTTAATATTCATAAAACAAAATGTATGAATAATATCAAACAACCAAACAATATCAAAACAGGTTAAGCTAACAGTAATTTACAAGGTATTTTATAAAATGGGAAACTTACACGACTGGAAGATTCTGAAATTGTCCCATTTTGGCCCTTCTCTTTTAGCACAGCAGAAACCAGATTTCTTACTGTCTGCAAGTGAATGTAAAATGCAGTGTTAAACACACCAATGTCACCAACAACACTCATTTTAAATTGATAACACTGTATACTGTCCGTTATATTACACTAGCCAAGATTTAAAAAAAGATGATCAGCTTATACAGCAGTTTTTAGACTCTCTTTTTTTTTACGTAACATTGAATGAACTGCAGTTAATATACGGTGCAGTTAATAGTCGGGAAATTACGGTAATTTCACAGTATCGTGTGAAACTACTGTACAGAAATGTTTCAGTCTTTGGTTGATTTGGCACTTTTGGATCTGCACCCGAGTAGCAGGTAATATCCCCCCCAATTCAAACATTGAGTGTGTGTGTACAAATAAATGGTGTGGTGTGCATCGGAAAGGTTTTCGTGGTGAGGAACAGAGACAAAGCACTAACTGCTCAACTATGCGTTCCATATGGGAAAACCCTGCACAGCACGGGAGGTTATAATGTTTCCCACTCTTTAATTTACTGCTGAGATTAATGGGTTTCTGTTCCTACATACCTGGGCTTGTATTATGGGACTGGGGAAGTCCAGGCGGGCCTTAAAACTCTCGCTCATCTTGCTTCAATCATGTCTAAAACAGGAGAAAAGGGTCAGCCAATGCGCATTGGGGATAGGCAATGGCACAAGAGGAAGATAAGACCATGATACCATCACCAGACCCAGAGCAACACAAGAAGTGTAAACATACTACGACCACCTGTTGCATCACAGAGCTCAACTGCCCCTCAACCCCTAACTTTGCATTTTAAAGTGTAACTGCACCCCAGCTCTGAGCCTGACTCCACCCACTGTGACTTAAAAAATGCATCAAGAAGCTGAGTGAGGGGAGGGGAGGGGCTGAGAGGTGGATCAACTTTAACATAACATTTTAATTTGATGAGGTATGATGTGGACGGAGTGTTATTTTGAAAAGCAACCAGGTCCTCCTGGGGTGATTTTTAACAGATGTGACATCTAGATCCGTTTTCAGCCTATAAAATGCAGATTTTTATAAAAACAGATATTTTGTCAATATTAACAGCAGCATTGATGTGTCTCATCACAGATCAATCTTGTTATTTAGTTTACAGCTCAAACAACACATTTTAAGGTGCAGTAAATTACACTTTAAATAATTCACAGGTCATAGGACCACCACACAGGTGGAGTGAACCATCTCAGGTTATTTATTTCCCCTCCTCATTACACAAGACAATATGTCCAACGGGACAGGACAGACCACTTGCCGTCTGCGCCCTGGTGGGTACACAGCTGGCCTCTAGCAGGAAATATGAGAGACTATGTAAAACATACCCCCCCTCCACACACACACACACACACACACACAACCACCACCACCACCACAATATATAGAGACAGCCCACCCCTCTGCTGCCAACGAATTGATAAACTCCAGCACACACGCTACATTGTCCGCAAAGCATGTCCATGTTAACAATCTCCGGAGCTCTCCCGTAATCGCCTTGGTAAAGCTGCACGTCACACAGACAGGTGAGTCAACGCTAAACAGTAGAATTTGAAGACTTATATTATTTCTATTAATAAGACAATGACACACCTAAACGGGCAATGGGTGTTGTTGTTGAAGTAACGTTAAATACTAGAATATGAAGTTCTGTATGAATACGAATTGACAGTGTCAAGCCTAAAAGGACAGTGGTTGTTGTTGCTGAAGTAGTTGTAAAACGTTTCAGTAGGTGTAAACAAACACCTTTACTTAGTGAATTGTGAGTGGGGCAATCGCACAAGGCATGAAAACAATATCTTGCCTTCCTGTGTGTTTAAAAAGGCAGAGTCCAAACTGTATTAAACAACATTTTTCATTTATAGATTGACACTGGTCAGCTAAACAACTTCGAGTGGATATACACCAGCCTATTCCAGGCGTTTCCACCACACGTTAACTGCTCACCCACAAAACAATGTAGACTGGCCTGTACTGCAAACTCTGCATTAGCAATAGAGCAGGAGACAATGAATGGAATATGTTAACCCAACTGTTCTTTAGAAATTACAAGAAAGAGGCTTACTGCATGTCTGGTCTCATCTACTGCAAACTGCACAAAACACGCAGATGCACGTGATAATTACTTTGATTTTTTTGCACATATTCATTCAAGCTAGCCGTTTTTAAACATTGCATTAAAATGCAGATGATTAAGTACAGTAAGCTTTCCATTCTTTATGCTTATTACCATGTAGGATATGCATATCAATCTGTCTGCACTACTGCTATACAAGTGGTCCTGATGCTGGCTTGGAGTTTGTTGCGTTAATATATTGTATAGTTCAATGGCTTGTTGTAATGCCCCGCTATATTCACACACCCGTCTTATATGTTAAGGTAGACTCCTGATACTGACGTTAGTAGTCTACCTTAACCCACAAGACATAGGTGTGTTAACAACACAATGTATAAAATGCATTTAAAATTATATAAAATGCACAGGCTCAATCACAAGCAATACTAGCTAACTAGCTAACAAACAGCTAACAATTATGTACCACGACAAACATTAGAAATGCTTTATTTATACTTTCATTGCAATATGCTCATTAATCCGACTGTGTAAACATTTTAAAAGTACCCCTTGAATTAAATAAACTTCAACGTTACCTCTCGCGTAAAGTAGACTACTGACACTTCTACACACAGCATGCACATGGAACTACGGTGGCTGAGAGGACCAAAATAATTCACACATGATTATGCAAAGGAAAAAGTGTTGGGACAGCAAACCGAAAGCCTATAAGCAGCTATAATAGCTTCTTAATTGTCTTGAATATTTCTGGTATGCTCGTCTAGACGCTGACACAGGCATCTTTACACCAATTTAATACTCAAGTATGTATTATGTTTGAGAAGCTACATATTTAAATAAAAACTAACCAAAACCATAACCATAAATAACCATAATAACCATAGATAATATAGCCTATCATAGGCTAATTTACAATTACAGCATACTAAATTTTGAAAACCATTGCATACCTGCACATGCGTATATACGGGCGCGCGCACACGCGCACACGTACACACGTTCCTTTGTAATTACCGTAAATTGAAATTTATTATACACCAAAATCTCGCCATATAACTCACCAGAGATAATAATCAAGCCATGTGTGTGTGAGTACAGGTGCTCAAATTCGACAGATAATCAACCTGCCACTCAGATTATAACTCTAATACATCACACTGGTACATTGGTTTATTTATTTATATGTATCTGTATGTACGTATTTGTTTGCTTGTTTATTTATTTTTATTGTTAAATTATTTACCTATACATCTTTGGTCCTTAATCTGAGTTGCAAATTCAGTCAGAGTATGGTTTCTGGGAGCGATGAGGTGACGTTAAAAAGACCTGTGGTTGCTCATGCTGTCAGCAGAGTCACTGTGGATTTCGCAGCATCACTTGCAGTACTTAGCCTTAACTAAGGGTGTCCACTGCCTACAGCACATGCAGAAATGTAGACCACACTTACCTAGCAGTGTGTGGGGCGATTACATCTCGCTGTAGGTTTAAATAATTTCTTAAAGAGTTATTTGCATGGTGATAATCTATAGAGGTCCGGTATACCACCAAATTAAATCCGCAATATAACCTGTTAAAAAAATAGGGGTAGGCCTATTCTGTACAATTCATACACACCCAACCTGTTAGGTTTTCATGATATTACATTACCATAGCTATTGAGGCTATGACTACAAATATTAGCCTGCATGATAGGGAATAAAAACATATAAACCAATTAAATGCGTTATATTATCACATTCACAAAACCATAATGGGTGCATTATACTATACAAACGTCCATACACGTTTATTTTCTGTCAAAGTAATGCATAGCCTACTTGCCTATCTGCATATGTTGAATAATTACGGGAAAGTTATGGGCACTTCATTGGCTGTTCTGTGCGCGTGTGATTCGCGATTGGCTCTCTCCCTCCCCGACTCCTGTCTGCGCGTCCAGTAGGCACACGGCACAGCGCATGCGTCTTACTTGGCTCCTCAGCCTTTGAAACTCGAGGTTGAGTTAAATCAAGAAAGACCATGTCCGCTGCCATCAGCAAACTACGCTCCTCTGCCCTCTCATTTCACACAAATTCTCCATGAAATAGCGATAACGCGCGGCCTTTAGGATGGCCAACTCGGTGAGTAGTCTCTCGGATCACTATGCGAGCCTTGTCTGCTGTGTGTATGTATGGTGCGGCGATGTCTTTTTTGCACCCTAGTCGATTTTCGTCAGTGCGTCTCCGCCGATGATTTTAAGCGTGTTCATATTGATAGCGTATCCAAATACAGTTGGAAGTTGAGGGACGCGTACTCTTGCCTGATTGTTCCTGAATACAGCAAGCATGACATTGGATCGGACGTTGTAAGCGTGGCGTGAAATGAGCATATCAAAACATGTAATTTTTTCTCTTATTTTCTGCGCGTCAGGTTTTTACTTAGTAAATATGTAGTTTGGGTTTTTGCGGCACAATACCAATTTTAGATCCAAATGAGCACGCGATTAAATCAAGTTGTTTATACAGTAAATACTTTTCACCTCTTATTACCCATATTTGTTTCTTACGCGTTTTCACGCGGTGCGCGAGTTTATTTCTACTTTTTGTTTTTATCTAGATGATTGGATGATTTTAACTAGATTATTGGATAGAACAGTTGCTCGCCATATTCCACTGTTAGCCAATTATTAGGCTACTTTTACGTTTCTGCAGGGTGCTGTTCAGGTGAAACTGGAACTTGGTCATCGTGCCCAAGTCCGTAAGAAACCCACCGTAGAAGGATTTACGCACGACTGGATGGTGTTTGTCCGAGGACCAGAGCATAGTAACATTCAACACTTCGTGGAAAAAGTAGTTTTTCATCTGCACGAAAGCTTTCCTAAACCAAAAAGAGGTATGTCTCGCATTTTGTTTATTTTTTATTGCCACTTATAACCATGCGTTTTAATTTGATACAGTCGGTTAGCAGGGGGGCCCAACACAGATAATTGGTGATCGTGTCCTGTGTTGGGCATGGGTCCGTAGAAGACCTCTGTGCCTAGCCCCATACTCGGGTCATGAATGGGCCAAATTTATGACTTTTCTTTAGTGTCCAATCAAGCAATATTCTTCTATAGACGTTTACGTGTCATTACTCTATGCTATTCCAAGCTATCTCTTAATGTTTTCAAATGTTCATTGTAATTGTAACATGCTCTGTGGTTGAAGGTATGCAAATCAGCGCGTGTTGTGTTGGGTTTGAGGGGAAAACATCTAATCTAGTTTTAGAGGAAAACATCTAATCTAGTTTGAGAGGCAAGCATCTACTGTAGGCCTACAGTATATGTGTTTGCTCAAACTGTAGACAGAGGGCCAGTGAAGAGGCCAATGTAAAATACAATGAGTAATTTGTCTGTTTTTTATTTTGTTGACTGCATATTGAAAGGCATAATGAGTGGCAGACTGAAACCTTTCTTTTAATATGCATACATGTGGGTGTGTGCCACAGCCTACTTAGATGGATGTAGAACGGGCTAAGAATGCTTCTCTCTGGTCTGTCTTGTATGGGTGTGTGAGGTAAAGGGTCCTGATGGAACGTCTGGCAAGGAAGAGATCAATTAAAATATTTGGTTTGGAATTTTTGACCCCCCCTCAACTCAACTCAGCGCTGGGCAGCAAGCCAAACTCAGTGCCTTGTCAGAGAGACCCTGTCGTATTGTGATTACACGCGACTCAGATTGCAGAGGAACATTTACAGTTTATTGAGAACAGTTGTAAGATCCTCCACCCCCCCATCCCTTCCCCCACACGCTCCTTACTATTGCATACCTATTTCTCCCACCTTTTCCATTTTCGTCACTTGCTTATTTGTTACTTGCATCATGAACCTGTCAGTGATGGTGTACAGTTGTGTGCTGGAGTGCAAATTTGCAATTGACAATGACTGTTTTTAGAAGAAACCCTTTTTAAAACCCCTTTTTTGTTCTTTTACATTTACAGTATTTAGCACACTTTTATCCAAAGCGACTATATAAGTACATTGTCAATAAAATACTAGATTTTTGTAAAAACAACACTCATTTGGAATGACTGCTGCATGCCACAAGTTTGTATCAATAATGATTGTGTTTATCAGTAAAATGTGTAAAATATATGTTTGTAATACTGATCACAGAGCTGATTATCATTCAGTATGTAATGCATCTGGGTTATTTGTTTGAATGTATTATTTTAGCCCACTGTTATAAAGTGATCATCTCCTGACCATTTGGTGATATGCGGTTAGGTTGTGTGTGTGTGTTGATTTATGATTGGCCTGGGAATTTGAGATATGATGGATGTTTGTGAAATTGTATCATATATATATATATATATATATATATATATATCTCCTTTATTATTATCTCTTATTTTCACTCAAGCGCCAAACATCTCCAAAGGCCTTTTTTCATTTCCGGGTACCGATAACGTTGAGCTTCAGTGTTCACCTCATCCTTTCCCATGCTTCTCTTGCTCAAACTCAGCCTTGATGAATCTAATGAGGACCTCCGTAGAATTTTGCCTAAAGCCCAGTGCTGATACTTAACCTTCAATCTTTCTCTTGCGGTGACACATGCCGTGAGATCTTTCCAAATCCCCATGAAGTCTGTGGAATTTCTTTTTTTCTTCTTCTTTTTAACATGTTGACAAATTGCGAGCCTAAGTACTTCCTGATCTATTAGGCCTTCAGAGACCTTTGGGGGTTTCTAGTTAACGCAGCCGCTGTGTAATAAATCAGAAGGGATGACAACTAGGTTGCTTCATTGTTAGAGCTACTCGGCTGTAACGAGTACAGAATAGGTTCACATTAGACGGGAGCTACATATTTGTTATATGTTCCCTGTGACATGCTATTGTTCATGAGCACGTGGCTTTGTTTTGAAGTGGAGCAGTATTTTACACGTAGAAGGACTGAATGAAATATGCTGACGTGGACAAAGGTGAACCTGTGGTTGTCTATGGCTTGTTTGTGTGCCTATCTGAACAATAAATGTTGTTTACGAGGTAATCCATAAGGTTTATTTCGTGGCTCAGTAGACAGAGGTTTATCCCCTAGCTTTAATGGGGTTAGCCTCTGCCTACACAAGCAGGAGAGCAGCGGCGTCACACCGACCAGCCTGTGTTTGACACTGTGGAGACTAACTACCTTCATGAGTGGTCTTACAAGGGCACAGCTGGCTAGAGACACACACACACACACACACACACACACACACACACACACACACACACAGAGTGAGGAGAGTCTCAGGGTCGTGACCAGGGATGTGCAGAACTTCTTTGGTTCTTTTTCCGGCCATATTGTTTAATTTAGTCACTTTTGCAGCTGTTCTGGATTAAAACCTTCTGACTTGAATGGGAGGCCTTGTTCTTGAACCTCACTTTTAAATGTCTCGTGACCCGTTTTGCTCACCCTCCATTCCTGTGTAAATGTTTAAAGTAACGTGTTCTAAAAAAAATTTTTATTTAAAGAACACGTCACGTCAAATTGAGCCCTAAACCTTTTTTATTGTCCTGTTGAACATTTCATTGTTAGGATTGCCTGAACAGTGTCTGAATTTTGAATTTTCTGGCTCTCAGGAATATTTCGGGAGCAGAGGAAAATGGCTATGATTGGTCACATACTGTGTAGCCTTGGAAACCTGATATTTAGTGTGAGGAGTGGAGCGACGCCGGGGTAGAGAAACTAAATGGTCTGGAACGTCGTCAGCCATTTGTAGCTGTTCTTCGTCTGCCTTGCATAGAGGGTTTCTAGTGCTTGGTGACATTTTATTTTTTAACATTTCCCAAATGTTGGTTTATGAATGTTACAGAATAAAGATATTATTAAACCTACATTCTAAAATATGTTAGATTTATTGAATATAGTATGGCATATATCCTGACAATATATCTGTGTAACAGGTTGCAGGTGTAATTTCTTTAATACAATGCGGTTCTGACCATGTGCTGTGACTGCAATGCTGACAGTAGTTTCGTGATAAGCGAACATGTGGCTAACTGTAAATCATTCCATTCCATCAGGCTACCATCATCCTAATGGGTAGTGTTGAGGCATGTCAGCATGCTGCAGAAAGAAGCCAGGTGAAAGAGCCTCTTCAAAGTCTGCATTACGCAAAGAGAACAAATATTTCCCAGCTCATTTTGAAAAGTATTATTCCTCCCTGTCATCTGCAATGACTCCCTTTTATTGTCAGTTGTCAAGATAGTCACAGTACCTGGGCTCACAAGGGGGGGGGGGGTTGGGGGCTGATTGGGTTTCACATTTTCTCCTTGTCCATCGAGATATATTGGCCGTATGCCGTCACAGAGATTTGCGTTCGCGCACACAGCCGAGTGTAGCTGTCAAAGTTGCGAGCGCAAAATGGGTCAGAATGGGGAAAATGTGGCGTTGCCTCCTGCACTTGCAGTGATTTGTTGTGCCGCTCTGAAGCTGCTTCCAGACACACATTAAGATTAATGACGCAGCAGTCAGTAAAATCACTGTGGTGCTCCATTATTGCCGTGCAGTTAAGGGCTGGCATTCGGGTGTTGTCATGGAGACGGCTAAACGGCGGTGCCATCTCGACTAACGGCAGAGTCTGCCAACGAAGGGGTGCTCTCGACCCAGTGGAGAGGTGCTATTCTGGCAATGGCTCACGCTGCTAAACGCCCAATTTGGTGCTTTGGCGGCCATTTAATCTGCTTTGGAGATGGGTTCTTTAAAAGGTGTTTGTTATAATTCCGAGTAATAGAAAAGACGTGGGTGGCTTTGTAGAAGAAGTCTGAAATGTAATTTTTAATGGAGGAAAGATAACAAAGTCCTTGCCCGGGGGGAGGAGCAGGTTAAGGGGGTGTTGTTTGTTTCCATGTGAAATGTAGGTTGTAAAGCCCTTTGA
>JAODTR010008006.1:0-30587 GCA_025399935.1 Amblyopsis rosae | reverse complement strand
CACACACACACACACACACACACACACACACACACACACACACACACACACACACACACACACACACACACAGAGTAATCCATTTTGGCTGCCAAATATACTTCTCTACATATCTTCAAATTTAAGGCCAATTTTAATCCAGAGCGGTTTAGGGTTTTAATATTAAATACAAATCAAGTCTGATAATGGAGGAAAATAATGCTGGCTAAAGAGGAAGACATTGAAAGTGGGCAAAACTTGAAATGGAAATGAGCATTCCCATCAGACAAACATTCTCTATTAATACAAAAAGAAATTGGTTTGGTCTTGCAAAACCTTGTTGATCGAATCATTAATTTGGTGTCAATTCCAAAACCAGCACTTTCAACACCAGAGGAAGGGATCCGTACAAAAATCAACATACATAAATAAGTAAAAACTGTTTGGGATGAAGACATTGGGGTGGTAAGGCCCAACAGTTATTCATTCAGCACCGTGGCAGATACAAGCCATTGTAAAAGCCAGGCAGTTTCCAGAGAGCCACAAGGGGGCTCCTCTGTGCATCAACACCAGTCAGCTCAGAGGTCTTACAGGAGCCTCTTAGCCATTACAACACAAAACAAAGCCTACCATCTCCCATCCCATCTCATCTCACTTAAAATGCAGGTCCCGTCACATGATTAAAAATCAAACGTCAAAGTGCTCTCCTCTAACTCATCACTAGATGCTGATGACACCACCGTAGTTGCCCACTAGCGGCAAGGTTAACTCAGACAACCTTGAGCGTTCAAGTGGTTGATGTCGCCTCTAAGATTCCTAAAACATGGTGGAAATTAATTAAAAAATACTTAGCCGATCTTAAAGAATGCCTTGCCATCATCTGTCATCAGCTCATGGGCTTACACCATGCATAAATACATTTATGCACAACATACACATTTCACACCAGCTAGTCAAGTGTAAACCAGGCAGACAAACAGTAAGGTAAGCATCACAAAGAGGATGGCTTATGGCTAGCATACACATTGACTGTGTTGCCATCCAAGCAAACACCTGGACGAAGTAGTTAAGATCCAGCCATTCCTTGTCAAAACCTATACCAATGGCCTCAGAAAGAGTAGCCTTAATCCTTTCCGTGAATCCAGTCAAAAACAATACAGGAATCCAAATTCTTCCCCTGCTTAAGAGAAGTGCTGGTTGCAATGCCTACAATGGCCGTTATATCTAAGCCATTTAACCATAAACCGCCAATAAGAACAACCTTTCTGAACAGCAAGTCTAATATCAAACTGGCCAGTCCCATCACTTAATTGTCATAAAATACCATTTCAGGCCCTACTACCCTACAGAATACTCAGTGTTCATAAAAAGAAACTGAAACGCAGACTTCAGACTGCTACGTGAAGAGACAGACGACATTAAGACCAACTACCTCTGAATATCGAAACAGCAAAACCATATGTTACTTGTCCAAGAGAGGAATGAAATAATTAAACAGGCAGTTAGTTACACAAGTGAATATCTCATGGGCTCTGCTTAAAAAGGGAGAATTACCTAAAGCATGAACTTGAAATGAAATTGAGTGTCTCTTCTGAAATACAGCAAAGCAGTAAGTACAGTAAATGATTGTTCCTCAATACGTTAAGACATGAACATAACACTTTGCTGAGAACATTCTGTGTTAATACTCTGGCATAAAGGGTGTAGGCAGCGCAGCTCAATATCTGGGATTGTACATTAGAGGGTTATTTGTTATTCATATTTAGTAGCTTGCCCAGTGTTTTGCACATACAATGCCAACCAACTCATTTGTTTTTAAAAAGGTTAGATATCACCGTCTATGTGCCAGTAATAATTCTGACAGTATGGCTAAATGCTAATGTATATATATATATCACTCATTCCCTAGAAGACAACAATCAAACAAAGTTTGACAAATTTGTCAAATATAATGATTGCAGAAAACCTGCAAGATAAATATATCTTGGGGAAGGTCACAAGGACACACTGAAGAGAAATGAATAGGCTAACGAGGGTCGAAAAACAGAAGATCGCAACAGCATGGATGGGAGGGTACGTTTCATTTGAATCATTACTAGTCAACTCTTCTGAGAGTTTTGTGTGAACTAGCTTTAGTTTGTGTGTCTGTTAGTAAGTCAGATACTGGCGGAGGAATAAGAAAGAAAAAAAAAAAACTAAAAAACAGGATGGTTCAGGGACCAGCTGAGAAGGAGAAGTTAGCAGCAAGTTTGATTTTACTGCGTGGGGCCCTTCTACCAGGGCTCCCCATGGAGTAGGCGGGCTTGCTGTTGGGAGGTGGTGGTGCCATGGTAACAGCTGACACACTATAGCCAGAGCACTCGTCTTCAGACATCCCATCACTTGCTCCTGAAGCCTCCACGTCAACTTCACCACCCTCTGAAATACAAGTAGAAATAGATTGCATTACCACAAAGAAATGCTAGAAGTTTCTAGAACATATCACTTCAGCTCAGACAAGTGGTAACTATTATGTTGAGCATATATTCTGTGAAATGCAGTTACAGACTTTAACCAATGTAGAACAGTCTGCATATATTACTTGTAATACTGAACCGAAAAGTGATTTCATGCCGCTCAACACATCTTCCAGCCTTAAGACGCCAAATAACAGTGACGTTTAAGTTAACAGATCGGGCAACGACGTTCTTTGCAACGTGCCTGCTCAGCTTTCAGCAAAGTGATTGTGAAACGCCATTGTCATTTACTGCGATGCTGAAAATTAAAACCAGCCACTAAAAGTTCTAACTGGCTCCACACACACTTAACGCACATCATTATGATTTGTGAAAAAAAAAAAAAAAAAGCACTGGGATCGGACAGAACCTGACCTATAAATAGCGGCAGTGGGCTCCTTTCTTCAAAGTGAATCAGGTTATGGCGCTGGAGTAGCACGGGGTCAGGGTAAAGCTGGGGTGACGGTAGACATGATGGCACCGGGCCACACAACAGGTCCACCGGGGCGGCCAAACGCATCAGCCCAGACTCCGTTGCTAGGTCAGCGCCAAGCAGGGGGACAGACGCGTTAATGAAAGATACAACAGCTTGACGCCACGACATTTGGCCAATGACGAGCGTCGCGTGAGGACTGATGTGACTAGAGTCAAATAACGTTGCGTTACTTGGACTGTGGCTGCTGGCGGGGCTGTCTGTCCGGCTCTCCATGTTCTCCTCGGGTTGGGGGCTTTCAGAAGAGGCAGAGCTTGATCGTGCTAAAAACACAAATACAAAATAATAAAGTTTAAAAAAAAAAAAAAAAAAAAAGTAATAAAAACGCAGGCAGTGGATACCCAACACTATAGTAGCGCACATGATACAGCAGTTAACATAACTATATTGTACGATCGGAGTTTCAAGGCAATACTTGGTTTACCTTTCATATCGTTCTTCAAAACAATAATCCTCTTGTGGCCATGACCTTTGATCCAGACCACCTGGTTTAATAAAGAAATTAAAACATGCATCAGTAACCGTAAGCAGGCTATTTTAAAGTGAAATGAAAGCATGCATAATCCTCTTGATGCAGAAGACAACACTGCAAACTGTCTTCAACCTGAGGAATAGCGCTGAGCAGCTCATCCGCACTGGCGTAGCCGTAGGAACGTGGCAGGAAGCTACGTCCGGTGAACTTGCTGTATGCCCCGGGAAACTCCGTCAGGAAGATCTGGTTGTAATGGTAGGTGTGGAGCAGGGCGCGCACATTACTGGCAAACTGGTAAAGCCTGGTTAGCCGCACCCACTGCACATCGCTAGTGCCGGGACTGTTGTCGACCTCACAGTTGTCGTCGAGGCCATCTTCATGGTACAACTGTGGGCGAGGGAAACAAATCACCCATGTCACTTCAAACTGCCACTTTGACGTTCTCCTGCGAAGCTGAACATCGATTTGTCGTGCATGCTTGGAACAGGGGTAAAATGTAACCCTAAAAAGCGGGAAACTAACCTTTTGTTTTACTAATATCTGTTGAAAGTTCAAGTAAAAAAAAAAAAAAAAAAAAAAGAAACCTTTCCTCATCTGGGACATTTTTAGATGGGTTGTGAACTGTGTCGCTTAATCTAAATTATGTTTGCTCTGTGAGGGGAAGAATAAAATCTCCTGTGATTCATTTCTTCTTTGAACCTTAGGTTTTCTCCAGTTATCATGCACCACTCCTCAAGAGATAAGTTACAATCCCAGAAATGACATCATAATGGGGTCCCAGAATTACATATTAAGACTCTAATGAAGAAAAATAAAAATAAGCGGTCCATACAGAAGAAAGGCACACACACCAGAGAGCCCCGTACCTCCACCAGGTAGGGCAGGCTCTTGAGCAGCTCGCTGAGGGACAGGAAGCCGTATTCACAGGGGTTGAGAGGTGCTCCGTGGGCGGCCAGGTAGCGGCGGCTCAGCTCCTCTACCTGGACGCCTCGGTCCGCCTGCTCTTCGTCCTGAGACATAAGCACGGCCAGCAGCTGGCAGGTGAGCGAGCGCAGGGACTTCCTGTTGATCAGATGCACCTCCTGGCCCTCCGAACCATCCACTGCCTGAGAGCATTGGAATAAGAAGAAGGTGCACTGGAATGCATTTCAGTGGAAGCAAAAGAGGAACGCTTTGCCTTTGAGGATTTAAAAAAGGTATAGTCAACTATTGCAGGCTAAATGTAATCTTAAACACTTTGTCACATTCAACAAAGATCTCCTCGCATTATGCTAGTTTACCGTTCTCTGTGCGTGTTGAAAATATAATCTGATACTTCTACACAGCCCTGGCTCCGTAAATAGGAACATAAAACAAAGTGGCGAACACCGCTGGTATCAACGAAGCCGTTGAGCTATGCTTTGCTTCACAATGTGTGATGCGCCAGTGGAGGGCCGCGGACCGATATCGTTTTGATTTGAGCTCAAAGTTAGCAAGAATGACTGACCCTGCCTTTAAGTGGGCATGTCACGAACAGCACCCAGACAGCTAAGTCTACCACACGTGGCCTGAAACGAAGTCGATTTACTCCAAAAAGAGTTTGCTGCAGAAATACAGTTGTAGTCTCAGGTTGATTGTAGGTACCTGGGAATTATTCATGTAATCTACTGAATATTTCTCTCTGGGGGAATTATTGGGTATTTTAATAGCAACATTATGGTGCAATCTGTGGATCACCCCATTGACTTGCATGGAACGCTGGGTCGTTCCGTTCTGCAAAAATGGTTAAAAGCCGCCACCACCCCCCGCCATCCAAAAATCAATTGGAGAAGTGATGTCTGTTGAGCCCTCTATTAAACTCCATTCTAAGTTGTTACTTTACTTTTTAAAAACCACTGGAAAACAGACTGTATACTTCCCCCTGCGAGCACAAAGCAAATATTCCACTTTGAGGTAGAGTAAATAATTCTGTGGAAAGATGGTTGATGTATAAAAAAATAAGAAGCTATCAATTCACGATATAGGCCTAATCTTTCGGCAAAGCAACGCACAACTCAAATGAACACCGGGCGTTTGTGAGATTGTGAGCAGAGGTGCAGTACTTATACAGGGTAACATCGAGTTAACCACGAAGATAAACTGCTCGGAGCGGTTTAGAGATGCAGCGTGTGCAGCGCCACGACAGCATATCTCACGCAAAACCTAGTGTCCACCTATTGTAGCATGGGTTAATCCAGACGTTACTGCCTAGTAACAGAGGATTGTGTTTTCAGTGCGCTCATAGAACGGGCGGCTAGAGGACTGCAAGCAGATATTCCCTGCAGTTGGCAAAACATTGTAGAAGTGTGTAAGAGCTTCTCCTCGACTTTGAATGTTACCGTTGCACCTTCCCTTTCATACAGCTAACAAGCTTTTAAAAACGCACCCGGAAAGCTCTTCAACAGAATCGACTGTACAGGCTCATTGTGGTATTAGCTTCAATCGATCAATAGCCTGAATTGGGATGCCGGAGTATTGTGATGTCAAATTAACGCGGGGGCAGGGGTGGAGTCAGACTTGACTGCATCCTGTCTCTTGACATGTTGCACCAGAACCATCAAGTCAAACCTTGATACGCACATCAGAAAAGCAAGCCACGGCCAGTTACCTTGACGACATGGCAGAGTCTGGCCAGCAGGGCGGGTAAGGAGGTAGCGTCGAAGTCCTGCAGGCGCAGGCCGTAGCCGAAGGTCTTGCTGTACTCTCCCAGCAGCTGGCTGACGGGAAGGCTGCAGCTCCTCTGGGCCCGGAGCAGCTTGACCAGCTGGGCGGCCAGAGCCTTGACACGTTCCACCTCCGTCAAGGTCAGCATCTTCTCCTCGCCGCACTCCAGCACCTGAGGCACAGCAGGGAGGAAGGGGGTGGAGGGGCTCAGGCAGCAGAACACAGCGGGACCAGAGACACTATTATATAGAGGAGATATGCCACTTTCTTCTCCATTTGGGAGAAATCTGAAATGCCAAATATGGTAGTGGGAGGTATGCATCCCGCCCCTGCACCCAAAATCGTCTGCTTAATTAGCCAATCGTCTGCTTTATTACTGCCAAGCAGTGCTGCCAAGTTTCACACATTGTTCAGAGTGCAATTACACGTTTTTAGAGCAGAGCGACAACGTTTTTGTCCTACACTAAATGATGTATGCAATGTAAAAAAAAACAGTTTGCTGAAATGTTTACATATCATATTAATTGACCATAATTGACCAGCACGTCAAGTGACAAGTGGAAGTTAAAACAATTGGAAAATCTGATGAATCTGATTAAGACAAATCTGCCTACATTGTTTTATTCATAACATTTCAATTATGGATGTACAGCCTAATTTAGTAAGACATTTGAAACGTGGCATCTACTAATTCAACAGCATCAAGTAGACCTACGCTATAGATCACAGGCAGGTGATTGTTAGTTGTCTTTTCTAGAATGAAAAAATAATTCCCTCCCAGGAATGTTTCCAAATTCTACAAATAATTTCCTTTTAAAGATGGCTGCGCGTGGCTCCAGCACCTTCACGCAGGACACACAACTCACCACTAGGATGTCGGGAATGGCCTCAAAGAGCTCTATGAGCTTGGTGAAGCCATAGTAAGTGAGCTTGCACTGCCGGCCGAAGTGGTGATGGTAAGTGGGGATAAACTTGCTGAAGGGCATGCGGCAGTGGGGCTGGTGTCGGAGGAGGTCCACCACCTCCTTCCCAAACTGCTTGGTGCGCTCCACCTCCTCCACCGTACGCTCTGAGGAAAGGACCGGGTCAAACCAGGTGAGTGGCCGAGCGTGCGTGTTCCTGATCCTGCATGCTGCATTATGCACTTGTCTGACCTCTCCTGGGAACGGAGACGATTGTGTCTCCTTCCTGCTTGGCGATGGTGATGGTGGTGTCAGGGATCTCAGTCAGAAGGTCCATCAGGTCACACACTCCATAGTCAATTACCCGCCAGTCTCTGGAGAAGCACCTGATGACGGCACACAGAGACTATTATGGTCTGGTAGTCAGAGTATATGGACACATACCATGATCGTGATTTCATTTTGCCGCGAGTATCAGTCTGGAACCCCTCAACGCAAAAGCATTTGTCGACCGATTAGAGCGGAACCAGCCAATCAGTGGCCAGCTGACATGTTCCAAGATGACCACATTGTATGTTGTGTGTTCTGGCTTCCACTGACACTCTAGTTTTAAAACATTCTGACTGGGTGGGATGAAGGTAGAAGTCCAATCTTAAGTAAAGACGTTCCATTTAAATGTATTAGCCTCGCCTTTTTAACAAACGCTTTGAAATGAGGGGTTCCAGGCTGATACTCGCAGTGGAGTCAAACTGTACCTCGCGAGATCGGGACGGTAAATCACAAAGATAGGACACAGAGGCAATTTGGATATAAACCCTCTGCACCCGAAGGGTCTCCATTGCCATATTATGAGCATTTCTGTACTAGCTATCATAAAGTGATTTGTGTCTGATATCGGCACCCTCTTAGCTACAATCTGGAAAATATAACTGATTTGAAAAACTTAACTCAGTTTGTTTTAAAAATGCAATAAAATTACAAACAATATTCTTTTGTATTTTTTATTATGCAACGGATGTTAAAATAGTGTACAGTTTATTTGTAACACATTTTGATTCCTCCATGCCATGGCTCACTTTGAAACAATTCAGAGTTAAATAAAACATTTTTTTTATTGAAATAAAACATTTTATTTACGCGCGTGCGCTCTTATTTATAAACAAGATGTTTCATGGGGTATGCATTTTTCTATTTATATTTTTGAATATAATTTCACTTTAATTGTCTTTTTAGTACCAAAAATGACAAAGTTGTACTTTTGTTTTTTTAGGCGAGAGATTTTAGAGGCAGCTTTGCTGTATTCGTGTGCAGCCCGTTATGCCAAATAACACAACAAACCATATACCCATCTCTTCTGCAGAGTGTCTGTATTATGAGGGGGGGGGGGGGGGGGTTAACACGAGTTTCTAGCGTTTACCGTTCCGAAGATATGGTTCGAAATATAAACTGGTACCTTTCGCTACCATTCGATGGTGCATTTGGCGAGAGATTTCAGAGGCATCTTGTGTTTTAGAGGGTTAAGAACAACATAAAGAAATAAAATCCCTGAATCCCATACTTACCAATGGTATGCCTGCATGAAGTCTTTTAAGGCCACTTGTTTGCTGGCCTGGAACTTGAGCAGCTTGAGCAGGTCCTGGGTGAAGCGCTTCATCTGGGCACGATGGGTGAGGGTCAGCAGGCGCTTAGTGCCCATGCCCAGAATCTGTACAAACGACACGTTCATGTCAATCATCTACACCAGGCGAATGAACAATCCCTCAGCTGAGTGAACATGCAGATGCCCACGTCTTGACAAGCTGCACGGTACTACAAGAACGCCATGTGTCCAAGCTCCCGTGCATCTAGGACCGACGCAATAAGGCCATCTACCTGGAGGACGTGCGGGACCGCCTCCAGCAGCTCCAGCAGCTTGGAGTAGCCGTAGTCGGAGACGCGGCACTGCTTGGCAAAGTGGTGGTGGTAGCAGGGAATGAACCTGCTGATGGGCATGATGCAGGACTGCTGGCTCTTCAGCAGGTCAATGATCTCCCTGCTGAACTGGATCAGCTGGGGGTTCCCCACTGGACTCTTGCAGCGCTGCATCCATGGCTCTGAGATGTAATGGAAATAATACATTATAAACACATTAAACCCACGCTGGAAACAACAACAACTACGAATAATAAAATAAAGATCCTACCAGAGTTGGGCGCTGGTGGTTTGTTTTGGATCCACTTGATGACTTTGAAGCCATTCTGGGATGTGACAATAGTGATGCTAGGTACGCAGGTGATGAGGTGCTCCAGAGGAACACTGCCCTCCTCCATTTCGTCACCCAGCATCAGAGGGCTGAACTGCGCAGCATAGCAGTCTGGGAAACTGAAGTGGTTGGGTTAAGGGAGGGAGGGGGATTATTATTATTATTGTCAGCTGATACAGCATGTAATGTATAAACTGTACAGATACATGTATATGCGGTATAAACGAGGCCCGGAGCTTTACCTGAGGAGTGGAATGGTGCCCTCGTGTGAGCGCAGAAGGCTGTGGACCTGGGAGACTAAGGTGCTCATCGACTTCGCCACAAATGGGATTTGGTAAGAGTCTGGGTCAAAGTCCACCTCGCTACAAGGACATACAGGCAACCGTGAAATAACAGTGGCGGAAAGCTCTCTGCTAATGTATGCGAGTCTAAAGGCCCTTTTACACCAAGCACGACGCGAAAAAGCGACGGTTATTTTAAATGCATTATAGTAAATGACACCATTTACATACAGCGCGTATGTTCGCAATGCGATAATGCGACATTTTATTTGCTTCAAGGTCGATTTTTTTTACTTTCGCCAGCGATGAAATGGGTTTAACCAATCACAACGAACTATTTATGTCACATGACAATAGCGGAACGGTTTACATTCTGTTAACATTACAATCAGCCGGTAAAGCTTTGATAAACATCCAACACATGGGAAGTACCGTAGCCTATCTCTGCAAACATCGGGCATGATTAGCCTACAGTAAGTAAATATCTATTTGACAGTTAACAGTAAAGATTGCATTGGCTGGCATTGCTACGAACATGGATTGATTATTATAATGAAGTACGATCTATAGCATTTGAACTGCATGAGTTTCATCCTGAAATACAGCCTGACGTTTCTGCTACTTGTCTTGGCCAAGACTAGTGACACTCGCATTCTTGTTTAAGAGCGTTGCTGTGTAGGTTACAGTAATGTTAGGTACATTTATTTACAAGGGCTCCTCCGGGATAGCTGATTACAGACAGAGATTTCCATGTTGATACTAGCCTGTCTGCTTTATTTTGTAGCACTCAAAATGATAGCATGGCCACTACGCTGACCTGTATAGGCTACACTAAGTCACAAACTGTAGAGAACACATTATCCAACTCGCCACTGAGACTTGTTCTCTTTAGTTCAGCAGACTACATAAAAAGAAGGCACCATGCACTTGGCACCGCAGCAACAGGCAGGCACCAAACCTGTCAGTCAATCAATCCATAGCAAAGCACGTCCACTCGTCTTGAACTTTGTCGCCGACGTCAAATATTTCTGGCATTATGTCTGAACATTCTAAATAACACGTCGCGTTCGGTGTAAATGGTTTGACGCGAAAATATCACCCTGTTTTTTTCGCTTATTCGCATCGCTTTTTCGCGTCACGCTTGGTGTAAAAGGGCCTTAACATGGCTTTCCCATGCAACAACAGAACCCTTAAGCAAGGCAATACCAGTATTTAAAGTGTAACTGCATCCTAAATTGTATTTTTTGGAGCTGTAAACTGAATAAGTCTGCACTGTGATGAAACATAAATTCTGGTCTTAATATTGACACGACAAAATACGGTGTAACATTCAAGGTGTGCAGCAGGTGGAGCCGGGCTCAGAGCTGGGGTGCAGGTACACATCCCAAAGAAGAAGACATGCTACACCTGAAGTCCTGGACGGCGTAGTGCAGGCGGCACACGGGCTCGTGATACTCCAGCTCCTCAAACACGACGGGGCTGCCGCTAGCCGATGACGACCCATCCAGGGAGCGAGATGATCCCAGGGGACTCTGGCGGGCCTGGCTGCTGGGCAACAGGCACACCAACCTGGATCCTCCCTGGTCCCGCACCGACACCACCTCCGGAAGCTTGTACAGATCTCCAAGAACAAGCTTGCGTGAAAATCTGGTTTGGGGGGGGGGAGGGGGGGATAGTGACAGTTTGAACACTACGACGGCAGACATTACTCTTGGTTTGGGGTGGGGGTTTGTAGTTATAAGACTGCAACGCCCTTTACATACTGGATGCGCTGCGTAGTTTTTTTTTTTCCGCAACATTCTATGAGACTACTATTTCTGAAATAAACTGTTCAGTTTAATTTCACTGTGAGAATCAGTCTGGAAAGCCTCAGGCTAGCACCCTATGGCATTGCTTGGATCTCTAGATTAGCGATAATTTAGTTATAAAACAGGTAAAATAACTTGTATTAATAGCCAAAATAATTTTTCGGTTGGTACAGCACTAATTAATATAGTAAGCTATAGTAGCTTTATTTTATGTACAGCCAGGTCACGTTTACGCATATATATTTAAATCTTTACACATAACCGCATGCGTTGGATTTTTTTCCCAACTTGCACGTGGCCCTTCACCTGCCGCTACTGCATACGCAACGCTGCAAGCTCTTCACTGCGCTCCATAGGAAATTAATGGATATGCATCCAGTGTGTAAAGGGCGTAAGCCATTTCACGCGGAACACATACTTTTTTTCATACATCTCTGTGAACTTGAAGAGGGGGAGACAGCTGGCAGGGGCATCATGGAGAATGCTGATAATCTCCGAGCTGTCCAGAACCAAATACACTTTCAGCATTAGACTCCAGCAAAGAGAAAAATGCCCCTACAACTATCCCACTGCCACAGCGACCATTTAAAAAAGGTATGCTCAGCTACTGTAAGCAAATACACCGTTTGTCCAATTAAAATATATTTTGAGTTCTTTCTAATTTACTATTCTGTGTGTGCTGAAAAATAATGTGGTACTACAGCCGACTCAGGAAATAAAAACAAACAGTGGCGAACACCGCTCAGGCAGCAACAAAGCCCATGGCTTTGCAGTGCGTGTCAATGAGAGTATGTGTGTGTGTGTGTGTGTGAGGTATATCATTTTGATTTGAGCTAGAAGTTAAAAAGCGTTCCCTGCCTTTAAGACTTTAAAGGACTATGCAGTGGTGTACCTGAGCACTGCCAGGGGTTTGCTGGTGCTGCCTGTGATAAAAGACACGTGGATGCGTTTGCCTCCGATCTTATAGCGGTGCAGGCCGCTGACTGCTCTGATGGCCTGCTGCAGGGCCAACATCTGGACTGTGGCCTTGAGCTGGTAGTCTGTGTGGGGGCTCAGCTCCACAGCCTTCACCTGGGGACAGGAGGAGGAAAACACTCAATGTTTAGCTGCCAGCGCATGCCTCGTTTGTGTTGGCAGACAGTGGTTCTCAAACTGAATTAAATATATAACTCATAATAATCTAGAACATCAACAAGCTTCTACCATCTCCCTTTCTGATTGATTTCCAGGCAGGTTATTCACACAAACTGAGTAGTGATGCGGTAACATATGTTACTGAATGTTGTTAAACTAAACTGACAATGCTTGTAAAACTTTTAACAATTTTTTTATATAAAAATAATATTGAATCTAAAGGAATGACTAAATATTTGAAATAGAAATGGGTATTTTATCACATTAATAAAAGTAAGGAAATAGAGAATGGTTTTAAAAGATGTCTCGCAAAAAGTGAGGACCCCAGCCAGAAGCTAATGCCATTAGCATGGAAAGGTTTGGGAACCTCTGGACTAGACTTAAACATCAGCTGTTATCGGGGCACACACACAGTACGGACCCTGCCGTATCGGGAGAAGGTGTCGTGCAGCATTTGCTGCAGATCCTTGCGAGACATTCTGTAGTCTAAATTGGACACCAGGATCTCTGGGCCCTCGGCAGAACCTTCTGGACCAGGGCTACGAGGGCCAGCTAGGAGGGGAGAGGAGCGGCTGGACAAGCATGGAGAGGCACTCCTAAAGTGGGGAGAGAGAGAGGCAAAGGGGGGTGGGTAAGGCAGTAGACATGTCTTGGGTACTTCCTTGCACAAAGACTAGACATCTGCTAGGAAAATTATACTACAGAAGTTATGGATATGCTAAAAGTATATATAGAAATAATATCGCTGTATAACATTATACCCGTTTTATAAAACATAACTACAATTAGTTTTTATATTAACTGAAATATAGATTATATAAATATTCCAACGTATGAAATTAAACGCAATTAATTGTACGCTTTACGTCATTCATTGGTAATAATAAATACAATTCTTACCTGCTCAGAAATCTACCTAAATGTTTTTTTTTTTATTCCAAGTGCACATTTATTTGTAATTTATTTTAACAAAATATTTGCATACAAAGTTGATTAATCAAGCAATTAATCACAGCTACAGCCCCACTTAAAAATCTAAACACCAAGAAGACAAAACCACAAGGGGTCTTCACCTGGAGGACCAGGAGCCTTGGGAGAGGACCATGGGACTGAAGCTCCTGTGGAGATTCAACTTGCTGAAGGCAGATGGCGTGCTGACCTGGAACTCCCCAGAGCTCCTGTCTGCTCGCTCTGCGGGAGCCTCCATGCTGCTGTAAGGACTGGAGCCATCTCTCCTACACACAGACAACATTAACCCAGCAACACAACATGGCTCACAAAAGGAGTCCATGAGCAGCATGTGAGGCAGCCTCTCATTCTCTCTCAGTGTACCTCAGCCTGTACATGGACTCTCCGAGCAGACCGGGCTTTGGCTGCTGCTCCAGAACTGCAGAGTCGCGGCTGTCGAGGGGTGATGGAGAGGCGGCTCTGCCCTTCTCCAAGAGGTAGAAGCCAATTTTAGCCTTGGCCTCCGCCGCACCAAGCTCCTGGACAAGGCAGAGCATACAGCATAAACACGCATCCATCCTCACTCGCTCATCCGTAAACACACAACACATGTCTGCAAGTCCTGACCAGCTGAAGGGAAGGTGCATAAAGAAAACGAGTCGTTCCCATGCACGACCTTCCCCCAACCTTCCCCTTAGCTGGTCACAGAAGATTCAAGCAAGCTGCATTGCTGCCACTGGGGGATTAGGTCAGTGCTGCCACCGAGGAAACAAATGAAGCATGCAGCAATGATGAGCACAGCTGTTATGCGGACAACAATGCGTTAGATATGGACACATTACAACACGGCAAAGCAGAACAGACACAAATGCAGACACAAATGAAGCAATGAACAACTTGACAGATAGGCAGGGGTAGGCAAAGCACAGTGTTAATGGGCACATGCTTTGCGTTATGGGGTGGGGGCTTGCATGAAGCTATGCTGGGTGCAGCGGCGTGAAGCTCATTCAGGAAAAGCGGGGGGAAACAAACGAATGGTTAGTTCACACAGCAGGTAAGCTGGCAAGCAGGGGGGTGGGGGGTGGGGAGCAGGCAGTTTGAGGGCTGCTGACCTGATGGGGCTTGGCCGAAGCACCACCGGGAGGCCCACTGCAGCCTCTCCTGGGGCTGTAGGGCCTCTCCGGAACGGGGCCTGTGGTGTGGCCCGGGCGGCCCGCCCTCCGTGGCCTCCTGGGGAACCTGGGCTTCTCCAGGGGCAGGAGGGAGAAAAGGGACGGGGGTTGGGGCTGGGGCTGGGCGGGTGAGGGGGTTTCTGGGGGCTGATAGGTCTGGTGCGGGGCCGGGGGTGGGCCCGCGTCATCTCTGGGTCTCGGGGAGAACGACAGGTTGATGCGGCGGCCGAACACGTCCTCGTTCTCCATGCGCTTCAGGGCGCGCTCGGCCGCCTCCGCGCTGCCGAACCTGAGCACCGCCACGCCCTGGGACACCCCCAGCACCTTGCCGCCGCAGTTGTCGGAGAGGCGGCGGAGCCTGAGCTTCACGGCGTTGCGGAGGCTCTTGTCGCAGTTGGCGGGGAGGTTGTGCACATAGAGCAGGTTGAAACTGGGCTGAGGGGAGGAGGAGGAACACACAGCGCGCCTGTCTTGGATTTTGGCTCTCTCTCATTTGATGACAGAGTATAAAAAATGCTAATACTGTAGCTCTGCCCCCCAGCCCCTCCCCAGGTCTCTTTTAAACCACCGGGAACTTCTGTTGGGGCTGGCACTGACAGATTAGTACGCCACTCACGTCACCATTCCGGTTGGTCTTCACGCTCCAGAGTCCAAACGTGTGGCGGTGCTCGTTCGTTAATGCAGACATGTACTCGCCTCACAACTCAGGTCACTCAGATCAACCAAGAGCGGTTACGTATCCCAAAGAGAGGTCTACCTGTGCGTTGACCGGCATGCGCTGGGGCAGGTCGGCAGTGATCTCCTGGAAGGCCACGTGGCGATGGGCGTGCTGGAGGAGCGCCGGGGATGTGTGGTTGCCATGGACCAGAATCACCTGGAAACCATGCCGGTGACGCAGGTCACTCAGCTCACTTGCAAAGTTGACGTCAGCTGAAAATGAGAAGCAGCAGGAGAATGACGGCATTGCCACTAGGGCTGCAGCTATCGATCATTTTAGTAATCTACAGATTATTCCAACGATTTATCGATGAATCTAATCATATATTTTGCTATAGTAAAGAGTAATAGTACATACACAAAAGAGAAAATAAGAAATATATAATTTGTTTCTTTTAGAAAAATCTAAATTAGTATTGCCTAAATTGTACACAATATACATGTCAAAACTAAACCAATTTAGTGCATTTAAGTGCAATTAGGACTATTGGGAGATTCAGGTAGGCTACAAACAAACGATCAACAAACATCAAAACTAAACTTAATATAGCCATAACTGTTACATTGGATTGGTGCATTTTATGCTCAAATTGCTAATTCACCACTTGATATTTTCGCTGCGGTATTTTGTGCATTGCTGTGAGGTGTGTGTGCATGAGAGACTGTCATTCACTGTATATAATAACATGAATGGCTTACGTTTCACATATTGATCCTGCATTTCATTTTCTGTGGTTAATTTCTTTATCAAAATACAAAACCAATCAAGAGACTATTGCTTTAATCACTGGACTGGCCTATTTGGGCCTTTATTTAATTCCTTTCACACATCTTGTTCAGACAAGATGGTAAATACTGCTACATTGATTATTTAAGACAGTGTGCATATTATCTATATCTTAGATTAATAAGTAGGCCTACCTCTTTCGTTGTTTACTCTAGACATGTAGGTTGGAGCTGCTTTAACTGTGGCGCAGATTTTAAACACCGAGACAACGTGCCTTCCAGATACGGGTCTATTTGACATAGTTTTCACTCCTTTTTGTTCATCTAACAATTATATTTTGTAGCGAGGTAATGGAAGGAAACATCTAGGCACAAGGAGTAGACCTATTTATTTGTCAGTTAAAAGTGACGTCTTCATTTGACAAACGATGTGAGCTATTGGCTCCACAGAAGAACCTTCACTTGGATTAATTAATTTTATTCTTAAAATCAGTGGACGGTCCATCGTGGACCCTTTGAAGGATTATAAATTGAGGAATGGACACATTCTGACTTAATGAATGCTTCCATCTTCAAAAAGGTATGCAAAACTTCTCGTCTTTGTTTACATGCTGGTAAACCTGAGTTAGGTAATTACTTTGATCGTGAGATTCTTCAGATAATTTAAACATCAAACGTGTAGCGTGTCGACAAGTTTAACCTCTTACATCACAGACATATGGTTTAAACATGTTTATATGCGCAAATCCATGCATTCTTAATGTTACGTCCACAGCATGTGCGCGTGCGACAGTAGACCTTCACAGAAACACACTGCACAGTTAATGTAAACTAAGAATTTTGTGTAATAGAGTTTGTCGATAAATCGTTTCAGCCCCAACTGCCACATCGTGGCACTGTAGACAAACAGTTTCAAACCAGAATGGCAGAAACACAGGGGCCTGAAAATGCATGCTGTACTCACAAGACACTAGCACAACAGTGGCAGGTGCAGAGTGGGTCTCAGCGAAGCGACGCAGGCTCTGGCGTAGCTTATCGTCTGCGGCATTCTTAGCTGTGGCGTTAATATGGGCAACAGTCACCTGTTTAAAAGAGTTTACATTAACCACCATCTTTGTTTTGGTAATAACCAGTATTTCTTTCATTCACATGCACAAAACAATACCTAAAAATACAAAACAGTCCCATCACAAAACTTGTTTCAATATGATCAGTTGTGTTGTCTGAAGGGACTTGAACTAAGCAGCTTCGCTAAAGATGAGCATGTTTATCACAACGCAAGCCCCTGCCCAATTCAGATTTGGACCCAGGCGTGACATCATTTCTGGCCTTTTCCGCCTCCTCCCAGTCACACAGCGCATGAAGCTAGAGCATGTTCAAATAACACGTGCAGCACCAAGTTAAGCGGAATTCTCAACCTAATGGGGGGAAAGGTTCCGGCCAAAATGGCAGTTGGACACAGATATGGATGGATTGAATGTCATGGCCCTAACAATGAACAAATTGGTGGTAGGGATACCTGGCAGTTGTTGAGCTCTTGGATGACAGCCTTACTCTCCTTACTGATGTCACAGACGCAGATGAACTCTGCCTCGCGGTGGCCCTGGAAGAAGCGGCTGCGGATGCGCTGGACCACAGCTGCAGCGGAGCGTCCGTTGGGCACGCAGCAGTTCTCTATGTCCCAGAACACGCCCACAGGAGGGATGTTCTCTGGGCCGCCACTCTCTGGGGAACCTGGCGATGGGAGAGGCAGACTGGTGGATATTTAGAAACAAAAGGCTTCACGCAGTTCACAAAAATTAACTCTAGTCGCCCATGGGATTAAAGCAAGACTTCATTTCAATTATTGATTGGCGTTAATGAAAGATTAATAAGAACATTGTGCATTTTTCTTCTGCAAACTTTCACTTTTGAAATTGAAAAAAGTCCTCAAAGTAATCTGATTCCACTATTTTAACTGGTAACTAATGGATTACAGTTAAATTTTTGTTATGTAATCAGTTAATTCCCAGCCCTGCTCTTTTATCCCCAGTATGTAAACCGGTTGTGTGCTTGTCACTTAAAATAAGACAAGGTTTATGGTCAACTGTATTGTTAATGGCAGTCATACAGCCTATACATACCATCCTGATCTTGTGAGCTTCAGTATAACGTCACCGCAAAGCCTAGAAATCATTGCAAATGTGTCAGAGTAGCGGCTGAACTTACCAATCGGCATCGTATTGATGGCTATACAGGTGTGATTTAGGCACAGGGTTTAGGTGTGCAGAAGGCAGAAAGGAACAGATGGTTCATCCAATCAACTGCCAAGTATTTTTTTTTCTAAGTACCTGCCCTTTACAAACAGTTTTGATGCACGGCTCCCCAGATGGACTTGTGACTAAGAATCAATCTGGCATTTCAGGTTAAGTCACATACACATAGGGATCAAATTGGCAGTATTGGTAGATACACATTCTCTACAATATCAGTTTCCTGTAAAGCTGCAATATTGCGTCCTCATGGTCGGTTTGCAGCACTTTATATAACGAGACATGACGAGTTCACATGTGTATCGTCGCAATGTTGCATCAGCCACCACAGACGCCGCTCACTTACCACCGTACTTCTGGCCAGTCTTGCCCAGGCTGGTGGGTGGCTTCAGCAACATCCCGTCCGTGGAGCCACAGCCATTACACACTGGAACGGGGATGGGAGCGGTCTGGGGAGAAGGGAGGGGGATGTCGGGCCACATGTTCTCTTTCTTGGACACCACACCATTCACAGGCTGCAAATGGACACAAGCTTATCGTCTTAATAAAAAAAACAGCGGGCAGTACAGCGTGAAATGCAATTCACATCACGTACAGAGGCAGTAGACTGTGTGCAGGTCAGAACTGCGTGCGTACACAAATATCCATGTATATCCAAGTAGCACCGTGAAAGAAGAGAATACTACCAACCTTCAGTAAGCACTCCTGGCAGTGGTGCGCCCCCTTCAGACAAACAGTGCATTCTACGTTTAGGTACATAGGACTAGTGCAGACGTGTGCTGTTGTGGTCGAGAGGTCACCGTGTGCCGCCGTGGCTCTCTGGCTCGCCCTAGTGGGGGCGCTACGGTCCACACCGCAGGGGCAGTAGCCAGAGGGAACCAGGCAAGAGGCGTGCGTGGAAGCAGGAAGAGAGGGCAAAGAGGCGGGCAGAGGGGCTGAGGAAGGGAAGTGGCCTGGCTGACTGTAGGGGAGAGAGAGGGCGGAGCAGGCACGGAGGAGCCCTGCACGGCAGGGACGACAACAGTGACTGAGCACAGGCTGGGAGGTAGCAACGGAGGATGAAAGAGTATAGCCTTCTGGTATGTGCAGTGAATCACAGGCTTCCCTGCCTTGGCTAAACTTATGGGAGTACAAATGAAGGGGTGAGGCTAATGGGAATCCCCTAGGCCCAGCACTACAGGTGGCTGAGGGTTCCAGGGTGCTATGGGCTGGATAGCATGATGCCATGTCACTGCTGTTAATATTACTAATGCCACCACCACCACCACCTAAGGCCCCATAGCCAGCTGTGCTGCAGTAGTCACAATGGGTGCAAACGCTTACTTTGGGGATAAGCCCCTCTTGCTGTGGTTGTGGCGGTTGCTGTTGGCAGCGGTCTTGAAGCTGAGAAGGTTGTAAGCAGGAAGGGGGCAAAAGCAGGGGGGCCAGAGGGAAGGGCTGGGATGAAGAGGTGGAAGCATGAAGAGGAGGAGCGGGGACATCTTTCAACTCAAGCACAGGCTTTCTGTCCTCCATGAAGTGGTTCTGGGGATTAAACATAATGCATTAGAAGTTGTGTAATATGGACATTACACTCTAAACATTCATAGTTTGTTGGGCTTTGTGCATTGCAACAAATACCACTGAATGTAATAAAAAAATGTAAAAAGGAAATGTTTCACATAATTACATTGCTGAGTATAAACACATAAGTAGCTGAAAAAAGCCCCCAAAAGCTGAGAACAATAGAGCAGACAAAGCAAAAGTGGCCCAAATATATTTTAACCTAAAAATCTCATTCAGATATTCTCAGATGTTCTAAACTACCAGTGACCTGGGTTTGCTTTATACTAAATAAATGTAAATAAAAATAAAAACATTTTGAAGTAGAATACATCTGCTAAAACAGATTATTACCCGGTTGTCTATGTAAGAGAAATTGGCTTTATCATTGGTGGAGAAGGAGTCGGAGAGTTTCCAGAGCACAGTTGGGGCCTCCGTTTCTGTGTGACTGATCCATGAGATTGGTCTAGAATTGCATACATCTCGCTCCTTTCCCAGTCCGTCCATCGTTAAAACGTGAAAAACCTTTCACCCTACTTTCACCTCTCTTCTCTCTCATGTTTTCCTGGAAGTAGGAAACGAAAGCTAAAGTTACATATATGCCTCCCTTTGTTCATTCAATATACTGTAGGTAGTCACAATATATCTAAGTGGACTAATAGACTGTAGAATTCAAGACTTTCCTGGCAAATGTTTAAATGCACTTCAGTAGACTAATAAAAATGATTAACGTATTACCGTAGCTAGCCTGGGCTATATATTTGTATGCGGTGTACAGGTAACTAACATAAAACGTCGCCTAAATCGGAAAAGGAACTGGAATTGAATCATATCTAAATCGTATAAAACTTAGATTGTATATTTGATTACGTACTAAACATTTGATATGAACGTGTTGTAAATTGTCATTTTTTTAGACTTCAATATAACTAAATTAGCTTTCCTTGCTAATTGAGCTGTTAGCCAGCATAAGCTAACTCTGTAATCAACATGGTTACATTATATAGCCACATTTAAAATGCAGCTGTCCAGTATACCATGTTATATGTTCAAGGAAAAACTATTTAACGGTTAATTGTTTTAAAAAGGGCGTACCTAACAAGTTCTCTTCTTTCACATCTCAATCCAAGGACTTTCCCCCCTTTCTATCAGCCAAAACAACACGCACCTTTTGTAAAATATATTTGCCGTAAACAACTCGCAGCTGTCGCAAATGACAACAATCGTCGACGCCGAGGCGCCGACCGATGCTGTGGAATAATTATAATTGGCTATAATATTTAAGACACATTTCCAAAATTTGGGTGAACAAATATGTACATATGCAAAATTGTCAATGATACAAGCAAAACACGAGGACATGTAGGCAGCTTCTTTGTAGACATAATTTGGACCTTTTGTTTCAAATTGTCTTTAAATTATAATTTAAATACATATTCTAAAAAAGATGTCAAATCATATGGCATTGGTTTGCAGTTTATTTTTTAATTTGTAAATATATGTCGGGGTAACACAATGTAGCCTATTTGGCAGGTGCGCATATAGGCCTATATCAGAACACTCCCACCCTTGTTATAATATTGCTTGCAATAATGGGACAGGGTAAATGTATGAGTCATAGGCGTAATGCTATCACTTGATGGGATGGGAAACAGTAACGCTCAAACGCTTATCTAGATGCACTGTTTTCTGCATTCCAGAGGAGGCCTATAATCAACTAACATTTTAAACCAATTTTTTTTGGCGCAGGACAGGATTCCTTCAATAATAAGAAAACACTGACCTATTGTTCCTGTTTAACATGGCGATTGCTCACGTAGCTACAGAATACGTCTTCTCTGACTTTTTATTGAAAGATTCCACAGAATCGAAGTACAAAGGAGTGCGTCTGGAATTGGCCATTGACAAAATTGTCACATTCATAGCGGTTGGTCTTCCTTTGTTTCTCATCTCTTTAGCTTTTGCGCAAGAATTATCTGTAGGTGAGTTCAATTCAAAGCAATAATATCAAATTTTTGTGTCCTTAAAAATACAGACCTTAAGTAACATTTGATGATTTGATCGTGCATGCAGTCAAAAAGTATCACTTTATTATCCTAGAACAAAATAACTATCATATGTTCTTTGTTCTTTGTTGGTTAATGGCCTGATTTGAACTTGAACAATGCTAGTTTAAATTGAAGGATAAATAGATGTATACTGGTACTAATTATTGTTACCTTGAAGGATGAGAAAGTAGTGGGAAAGATGAATATATTGAAACTCCAGTCACCCATATGCCCTACTATACTGATTACTGATAGTCCTTTACTACACACTGTAGGCATACACACCAGATGGGGTATTCTGCTAACATATAGAAAATTGTCAATTTCCTAACATTTAGCATACTATATTTAAAATATTATAACATTGATGATCAAATGACACCATGCTCCATACCAATTTTGTATCTGGATAAAATTAAGTGGTAAAAATATGGCCACAAATTGTGTAATCAATAAACAAACCACTTAATCCTCTTATCTCTTGCTTGTTGTTGCTGTTTCTGCTAATAACTTATTATGTATTAATAGTAATATAGGACTATCCTAGTGCCTCCCTACAGTGAGCCTTAGTGTTGTTGTTTTGCACAGGATAAATTAGTCTACACATATGGCTACACATTCTTTCTATACTGTACGTTTTATGTGGTATATACAATGTAGGGTGAATGTTGTTTCCCAGCCAGACATTTTCTGCTGTCTGCTGTAATGTCTTACATTCTCCCCACCAGGTAGTCAGATGAGCTGTTTTGCTCCTCCTAACTTCTCCTTGCGACAAGCACTCTATGCAGACTCATTCTGTTGGTCAGCAGTACAACACCAAGCAGAAGGCTCCCATCTATGGTTGCATAAGGTACAAACTACATTTTACATATATTTATAAAATATACATCGGTAGTAGCTTCTAGGGCTAGGCTACTATCAACATTTAAATTGGCTCCTCTTTGGGCAGTGAAAACATATTCTACATTCTTTTCCCTCAGTTTTTTCCATACATCCTGCTCTTTTTGGCCATTCTTACATACATCCCTGCCTTGTTCTGGCGTTTCACCGCTGCCCCTCATCTATCATCCGATCTAAACTTTATCATGGAAGAACTGGACCGATTCTATAATCGTGCAATCAAACTGGCAAAGAACCTGGCATCCTTTGATAACAAAGATGGACCTGAAGTCAGCCAAACGTAAGCACCAAACAGACTGAAGATTGGCTTATTTTCTATTTTCTTTTATTTGACAGTCAAAACTAAGCAGAATACTTTAATGTAATATAACAATACAGATAGGAAAATGCAATGATAAAGCCAATTTAATAGAAATCATAATATAAATAAATAATTTAAAATTAAATAAAATATTGTAAAACTGTTGCTTTCTCCCTTCCCGATAAAGTATAACACAATTATTCATTCCTACCATTTACAATTACTACCATAAAACCACTGTTAGACGGAATCAGTAGAGACAGGTTGAGATAGATCAATGTAGGTGTGCTATTAGTTATTAATAGTATAAGAATGAAAACTCATGAATGTGTCTTGTCTGTGTATTTTCCCCCAGTAGTGCCCTAGATCTGACCGAGGGCTGCTTAAAGTATCCTTTGGTGGAGCAATATCTAAAGACCAAACGTTTCTCTCACTGGCTGGTATTGAAATATCTCTTTTGCCGGGGCTTGACTCTCCTTACCCTGCTAGTGGCCTGCCTCTACCTAGGCTACTACATACAACTGGCTTCACTCACTGATGAGTTTCCCTGTAACCTGAGGACAGGACTACTGGCAAACAACAGTGAGATACCAGAAACTGTGCCGTGTAAACTGGTGGCCGTTGGCGTGTTCAGTCTTCTCAGTTACATCAACCTGGCAGTGTATGTTCTACTTGCTCCCTTGGTAGTGTATGCAGCCTTGGGACCAGCACGCCAGACGTCCAGCTTCCTCCGGCCCTATGAAATGCTGCCAGGCTTTGGTCATTTGGGTCTGGTCAGACCCTACTACAATGACCTCAGTATCTACCTGCTGTTTCTGGAAGAGAACCTGAGTGAACTCAAATCATATAAGTGTCTGCAGGTGGGTCACGGCGTTGATAGATTGCACTCATTCTCTGCCACTTGCTGTGCAGTATGATATTTTTAAGCAACAGGTCTCATTTTCAACATTTATTTAGGTTCTGGAGTTGCTACAAAAAGCAGGAGATGATGGATTTGACACCATGTGCCTTCTGCGGACCCTGGGCCAGGTTAAATCCGACGTGATGGATTCTAAGAATGCCAGTTCTTGCAAAAATATAAAAGAAACAACAAAACCAGAAAAGTAATGCTTTGGTCAGAAGACAGGTAAGTTATTGACTATTTGTCTAACTATATATGATTATAATGGGTGTGGGTAAAATAGAACAAACTTCTTCTTATTCATGCATAGCCTTCCTGTATTGTGACTGACTGGAAAACTGGAGAACTGATTGGCTGGAGAATGGCAAGAACAGGTGCTGCTTTGGTGACAAAGGCATATGACACTATTGTCTGAACTGTGTTATTAATCTATTTGATATGCGTAACTCCATGTAACTCCATGGAGATGACACTGTTATAAGTTCAGGTATTTTGTGCTTGCTTATTATACTTGTACACAATTAATCTATTCAGAAAATACATTTCTGATCTACTGTATGTGTTAATGTTCTCAGGATTTATTATATGCATTTAATTATGTAATCTTTTTTCGACAGCTAAAGTTGTGCACTCAATTCTTTCATGAAGAATAACAACACTTCCTATTTTTAACTCCTTTAATATAATCAAAAATCCTACATGTGTTACATTTAGCCCATGAAAGCTATGAGGACTGACTTGTTTACCGTGGATACATGTGCATGAATACTGTATTGAAAAAGTATAATGCTGCATGCAATTATATGAATGAGCATTAAAATAAACTTTTTAGTCATATACTATCCTGTTTAAATGTAAATTACAATATGATGCTGCATGAACAATTTCACCCTTAAATCCACACATGACCTAAATTACCATATATGATGTCCGGATTGGCACTGTGAACCATATATTACAGGGAAACTTGGCAAACTCATGAAATATCTGAAATGGTGCTGTGGGTGCATTATGAGCTAATTAAATAAAGGAGATGTTTACCTAAATGGGTTATTTGTTTATGTATTTAAATAGTAGTAGTAGTCGTAGTAGTAGTAGTAGTAGTTGTAGTAGTAGTAAGTAGTAATAGCAGAGACACTATATAGATAAGGACTTTGGTAATAGTAGTAGGCTAGAAGTAGTCAAAACCACATTATTTATGTAGAATTCGTTTTACTAATTATAATATAATATAATATAATATAATAAAATACAGTAGCCTACATTGCGGTAGCCAGTTTTCTATGTTTTGGTTGCTGATAGCGCCCTCAACAGGCATATTTTCATATACATAGAAAGACTAGAGAAGGCGTAGATTTTTCACTTGGAAAGCAAGCTGATTGGTTAATGTTTACGCGTCTACAAATGTGTTGTCCAATAGCGTTTCGAAAAACTAAGTCGGTTTACATTTGGTTGATGAACTGTGGTAACTGACGGGAACCTTCCTTGTACTACTTTGCAGAACCAAAATCAAAAGTCCATATTCCTGTAATTTAGCATTTACATTTATAGTCAGGTACGTCAATGTTGTTTCTGATTTGCTTTAGGTCAGCAAATCCTAAATAATTTCTTGCTTACATTAGGTAGTCCAGAGTAGTATGGCTACCGTTGCTCGAGTTCTTGTACGGTACGGTACCTTACTGTTATGCTAACACTAGTAGGGTACCGTAAGGGTACCGCTGAACAGAAGGCGCTGGTTTCTTTGCAATTTCAATATATAACTTGATTTTTAAGGTAGATGTAATAAATATAATAATATTATTTTATGGACTGAACGTAGTAGCTAGCCCTTATATGAAAGCAGTGGAAGTATGACAAATTCAGAACTACGTTACAATTTCATATGTGTGTGATTATCTGGTGAAACATGTCTATGATGTACGGTACCGTATACGTATCTTAACGTTAAGATGCCTGTTGTACCCGGTAGCCTTCACTACAATATTCAACATATCAGACGGACATGGGAGATCCAGCTACGCATAATTTTGCGTCCTTAGAAGAGGAACTGGGCTTTTGGAAACAGCAGGCAGAGATACACCAAAAAAGGTAAACCAAGCATAAACTTGCATGTTTCTACCAAGGTAACTAGGTACCAATCAGAATACGGTACATGATATCGTATCTACTGTTAGATGCCCATTCTTTAAAATGTATTATCAGTTATCCTCGAGTCTATAATAGTTTCCCCAATGGCAACACAATTAGGTTAATAACATTCTAGATAATTATAATCTTATTTTATGCTTGTGACTGTTACCAGTGCTTTCGAGTCTCAAGAAGAGTTACAAGAATTCCAGCAGATGAGTCGGGACTATGAGGCAGAACTGGAGACAGAACTGAAGCTATGTGAAGCTAGAAACAAAGAGCTTCTTTCAGACAACAATCGACTACGTATGGAATTGGATAATATCAAGGTAAATGCCCAGCAATCATTTTGTTTTACTCTCTAACACAAACAGAGAGATCCATGATCTGGCAACCCACATTACACTTTCCCAGTGCCATTTGCAGCTCTCTGCCTAGCTATAGATTAGATTCTAATCTATAGTATTCTGTGTGGGGAGGGAATTATACATGGAAGGAGGGAATACAGGATTGTGCTAAAAAGCCCTACACTCAAGGACTGTTGGGGACATAAGTGTGAAAAGGACACATTCTATAAATGTACACAAAAGTCCTCGTATGAGCTGAAGCAAATAATAATAGTCATAAGAATTGTTACTGTACTGTTATTCCACTGTATACTCATTTGATACCTGCTGTATATCCACAGGAGAGATTTGAGACTCAGCATTCTGAAGCGTTCAGGCAGATCTCATTGCTGGAGGGCGATCTGGCAGAGACCACAGCTGTCAGAGATCATCTCCAGAAATACATCAGAGAGCTAGAACAGTCTAACGATGACCTTGAGAGGGCTAAGAGGTCAGCTGTTTGGCTTAAAACAATATATAAATGCATTATAGTGGTATAGTGCAATTGTGCAAGTAAAGACTACCTTGTATTTAATGATTGTGGCTAATCTTGACCTTGGAATGCTCACATAAAGTATAGTGTATCCACTGACCAACCGCCCAGTCCTGCTTCATCTCCTAGGGCAACAATTATGTCTTTGGAAGATTTTGAGCAGAGGATGAACCATGTAATTGAGAGGAATGCCTTTCTGGAAAGCGAGTTGGATGAGAAGGAGAACCTGCTTGAGTCTGTCCAAAGGCTCAAGGATGAAGCCAGAGGTATAACGCACGTACACACGCACACACGCACACATGCACAGTCTAATACATCAGATAATCATCATCGGAGTTATGTGAAATCTGAGCTGGTTGTGCCAATGTGTGCTCCTGGTTCTGGGCAGATCTTCGCCAGGAGCTGGCTGTGAATCAGAAGGATCGGCGTCCATCCATTAGCATGGGCAGAGACAGCGAAAGGACTGAGCACGCGCGCGTCTCTGGCAGCCCGTCGCCCACGCCCTCCAAGCCCACTCCCCAGTTTACGCCCGCTTCCAGCATCCGAAGGGGTCCGTCTAGAGAAGGCTGTGGCTAGTTGTGTTCCGTGTTATTCCCCTTTGAGGGGGCATTGCTACTCTTAGGATAAATACAGTACTGTATAATCAAAGCATTAGGCTCAGGAGATGTTGTCACCCCTGACAGCTTTAAATGTAGAGTTTTTAATTTGTAGCAAATTGAATTTGGTGTTGCCTATTTTGCCTAGCCTATGACGTAACATCATTCATATAACAACAACAAATTGATTTAGGGAGCATACAATTGTAGTTCTGTTACGGATAATACAGCAAAGTGGTGAATGAATGTACTTACTGTATGTATGAAAATCTGTGATCATTGATCTACAAATGTTGCTATTTCAGGTGATTGCTTAACAGGCACACCCCTAACTACTTCAGCAAGAATATCGGCACTCAATATTGTAGGGGAGCTGCTCAGGAAAGTTGGGGTAAGAGTCGTGCGCGTTTGCTACAGTATAGTTTATCACGTCGTGCTGCAGGACTGCTTCAATTCGTGGAATATCCAATGTCTCTCTCCTTCACTGTGTCCTGTGTAGAATCTGGAGTCTAAACTTGCGTCGTGTCGAGACTTTGTGTACGACACGTCCACAGCTAGGCCGGCACTTGCAGCCAATCCTTCAAGTCCCTTGTGTTTGGATGGAGGCTCTGAGGTCCAGGCAAGCAGCACAAGTCCTCCTCCTCAATATGACAGGTGAGAAAAGAACATGATCTAGCTGAGCTGTCTTCACTTGCATGACATGTCAGTCATAGCTAGGGGGTGTGACGTTTCTGAAACCAAGACCCAAACCACGATACAAACGTCCACGGTTTCGTGTCACAGTTCCGGAACACAGAACCGCGGTCCGCGTGTGCGCACATACATACACACGCACACACACCCAACCTGCTGCAGGTGCAGCCTGTTAAAGGGCACATTCCATGAAAAATAAGTATTTCTAGTTGTTTTTGGAATTAGCAATGTCATAGTGACACGGAGAAGTAGTAAGCCTTTCAAAGTGGACTGTTAGCTTCCTGGTCTGTATTGGCTAAAACGGGGAGAGGGGCGGGGAAACAGGTGAATGAGAGAAAAGTGCATATGTTGCGTAGATTACCGCACACAGTTTGTTTGGTAACGCCCCTATGAGGATATGGCCACCTATGTAGTATTAGCGAAATATGCAAGGCAAGGAACTGATCTTGATCGCCAGTGCCGTAAGTAAAAGTTTAATGTTCAGCATTTGCAGATGACCAAATCTGTAAATCTATTTTGATACAGTAACTGCAGGCTACCATAGCATAAACAAGTTTAGTCTGCAGGACAGGCATATTATCACTTTGTGTTGTTGCTAGCAGCTAGCCACCTATCTATCATAGCCCTATCTATCATAGCCCTTGTAGCGGCAAGAACGGCTGCAGTTTCGTGCTATGTAACCCTTCATTCATTAATTAATACGTGCTTATGGGTACATGACTGTTAAGTGGGCAGAGATGGCTGCGATGTTGTGCTATGATATTATTTAACCTTCATTCATGAAATAATGTGCTTAGTAGATACATGGCTGGCTATCAAAACGTAACACCGTTCCTACACAGGGCTGTGTGACCAAGCTGCTGCTGTGCTGTTGACACGAACAACAATGAACTACATTCTGCCGCCTGTATCCTTTTCTGTAGTCTGGACGGCGAGGCGGAATTCATGCGCAATATTAACACTTTGAAAACACTGCTGGACAGCGAATGGAGTGTCCTTGTTTAGCTGAGAAGATGGTGCTTAGTGTGACATCTAGTGGCAAAAAATATATAAAAAAATAAAATAAAGACTAGTCTGCAAATGAATGTAATATAAACCAGAAAAAATTCCCCAGATCGTACCACTTAATGGATAAAATATATAAATTAAATTGCCATATGAACCGAACCGCTGTTCAAATACCGGGGTATGAACCGAACTGTGGATTGGGTGAACCGTTACACCCCTAGTCATAGCTGTGTCCGTTTGTCTTATTAAATTTTTTCCCCTCCCTCATTTGCTACAAAAAATAGATGAATCCAAAAATACACTGTCTGAGACAGTGTATTTTTTATAAAGGTGGACCTCAATAATTTGAATATTGAGGAAAAGGGAAGTAATTTCAATAATTCTATCGACAAAGTGAAACTCATATATTGTGTATTAATTACACACACACAGTGTAATTAAGGACTTGGCCAGCAGGACTTGGCCCCTGCCCACACTGCCAAAAGGTACAAATACCTGGTTCAATGACCATGGGATAACTGCTTGATTGGCCAGAAAACTCTCCTGATCTGAACCCCATAGAAAATGTATGGGGTATTCTCAAGAGAAAGATGAGACACAATACCAACAATGCAGTCGAGTTTCCGTAACACTTTAGCAGTTATAGATGCTGTAATTCATGCAAAAGGAGCCCCAACCAAGTACTGAGTGCTTGTTCACAAATGTAATTTTCAGAAGGTCGATATGTCTGTATAAAAAAGAATCCCTTTTTTACTGGTTTTATGTCATATTCAAATTTTCTGAGATACTGAATTTGGGGTTTTCACAAGCTGTAGGTGGTAAACATAAAGTTTAAACCAAATATAGGCTTGAACCTTTTCACTTTGTTTGTAATTAATCATGATATATGAGTTTCACTTTGTCAATTGAATTATTGAAATTATCAAACTTTTCCACAATATTCAAATTTAATTGAGATGCACTTTTATCTTTGTTCAAGCAAGTGAACTGAAGGAGAGGGATGTGGACTCATCGATAAAGGATATGTATCTTACTGATGTTGGTACTACTTTGTGTTTTTCAGCTTGGTGAAGCGGTTAGAGTTTGGCCCAGCACCTCCCAGAGGGGTATCCCAAGGTGCACAGTCTCCACAGGGTGGAGTCAAAATACTGCTATGAGGGCGGGACAAAGTGAACAACGCTGTACATTTTTTAAAATATTTTTTTACACCGATGCCCCATCCTTTTATCACCTGTAGAAGAGGGATTTATATCTTAACTGAGCCTTTGTTTCTTGTACCAACCCCCCCC
>JAODTR010007998.1:0-30590 GCA_025399935.1 Amblyopsis rosae | reverse complement strand
CGTGAGGTCACAGGGTGAGCTTGCAGTGACAGAGTTCTTTGTACATTTGTCTCCTCAGCCTGGGCATGTCCTGTTGGCCGAAGCCAAACGCATGTCCCAGTGCCAAACACTTGCAGTACTGGAAGATTGACAGAAGGGGTGTCATGAACGGAAACTCAAAAGTCATGCGTGTCAAATGTAATTTTGAAAGCAAACATTTTATTTTTATAATAATAATAATAATAATATATTTTGCATGATGCATTTTAGGATGTCTGGTTGTAAAGACTATAGAAAGTTCAACCATCAACAGAATTTCCAAAAGGTAAAGATGGTTTTCGCAGTCATCCAAGTTGAAATAAAAATGTGAATTAGCACCATTGGTTAGACATACTAGGGAATGCCTAAGTAAACTATCTTGTTGATCATCAGTTCTTACCAGTTTAAATGTATACTAGGGGTGTAACGGTATGTGTATTCATATCGCTTCGGCCCCGGTGGGAATGAATGGGAGGGGGCGTGCCGCTCCTCAGCACAGCTCCCCGTTACAACTTCATTGTGCAGTATAAATAGTAGGCATGTTTTAGCCATTTACATAGAAACATGAATGTATTATTATATGACAAGAAGTCAGTTGAGCAACAAATGTATGAATACAATGTTTTAACAGTTGGATCAATTACATGATTTGGAGCTAATAAAATCTATTTTCAATAATTATCTGTAGTGTATTTCTACAATACATTTCCATGGCACTTTGTTAAAAGAAATGTGTATATATACATTTTATTTATTACATATATAGGGTATATGTGAGTAAAAACACAACTGTACTGAAAACATACTGAACCGTGACTTTCAGTGTACCGTTACACCCATCTATTTATATAATCTCATAAGTGAGTAGTGTGTATGAAGTTGGACACCCACCTGTAGTACAAAGGCTCCGCAGTCACTGTCATTGTTCTGGCGACCCACATTCTGCGATAAAAGATTTGACATGTGTCAGTATGAGGTACAATACTAAAAAAATTATCATTTCAAGATGTGCAGCATCTCACCATTTTGAAAAAGCCTTTCCACCCAGTCAGAAAGTCCCGTTGGTCTTTTTTGACAGCCTCAGCTTGCAAGTATTTGCAAATGTGCTGAAAGAAAAAAAAGAAAAACATTAAAATGATAATACATCTTAAATTATATGCCATTAGAATGTGTTAAATTCAACCTCTGCTTAAGAGTAACTGCATCCAAAAATGTTTTTTTTAGCTGTAAACTAAGTAATAGGACTGAGCTAATGCTGGTGTTAATATAGACAAAACCCAATTTTGTATCAAAATCTGCATTTTAAATTGCTGAAAATGGCTCTACATTCTGTAAAAATTGCCCAAGGTTTCCAACTGTACTACTTTCTGTCCACTCACGTCATCAAATTCAAACTCAAATGTTAATGTTAATGGGGCTAAGTAAGTAAAATGTATTTATATAGCACTTTTCACAGACATGAGTCACAAAGTGCTTTACAATAAAAATATTACACAGCAGTCTATTACAACACTATAAACAATACATACTACACAATAGCAATAATATAAACGCAACATCTCAGCTAAGAGACCAAACAATTGTTCAAATGGCAAAATGCCTGTTTAAACATTGAATGCCTGTTCAAACAAGTGTGTCTTTAACTGCTGTTTGAAAGACTCAGCAGAGACGCAAACCTGAGCGGGTCCACTCTCAGCCCCACCCCCCTCAGCTCATTGATGTTTGAACATTTTTCTAAATTGTTCAATGGGTGGAGTCAGGCCCAGAGCTGTGGTGCAATAACACTAGTTTTTAACACGTGTTAAATGGAATGTGCTGCAGAAGACACCACGACGTCTAACCTTTGGACAGCGGCGGTTAAGTGTGCGCTGGGAGTCAAAGTAGGTGATTGCTCGACGAGGAATGTCGACGCTGATCAGAGACCAGTGGACCTCCAGGTGTATGGGGATTAACAAGAGATCCTTCTGGAAGATGTCCACCTGACAGGAGAAGTGGGGGGGAGTCAGGAACAGACAAAAATATTGGAGGGGGGAGTCGGGGAGAAAAGTGCACGGAGTCTGGCTTTTTCTGCGAATGCCGTCTTACATTTTTTGTCCACCGTTTGACTCCATCGTAGCCTTTTGTCCTGAGCTTGTCGTAGAAGAAGCTATTGAAGAAGTGGACCTGAGGAAGAGAACACAAATAAAGAGAGAAAAAAAACCAAATACTATATGATAAAGATTATGATCCATGCTGATCTATGGCATGGATTGCAGTGCATACTTCTCCTTATCCCATGTCCTTACCTTATCTGGCACGGAATCCATTACGAGGTCACCGTACATGTTCATAATCTGAATGACACATAAGCACTATAAACAATGCTTTTTTCTTTATCAAAACCTAGCAGGTACTCCAATGATACACAGTACAGATAAACATATTGGAATAATAAAGCACTGTAATGCATTTCAATGAAAGACTAAATGAAACACTTCTGGTCTCTTAAGTGGTCGTGTCACTAACAGATATTTGCTGTTGAAGCTGACGTAGGCAGCGCCCCGACAGCTAAATCTACTATGTATGGTCTGAAACAGATTGATGCAGAAATACTGTTGTGGCCTCAGATTGACCGTAGGTACTTCATTTAATACACTCAAAATATCCCCAGAGTGAAATAATGAGCAATATTATGGTGAAATCCGTGGACCTCCCCAGTGACTAGCATGAATGCTAGGCACTCGTCTTGGTCTGCATAAAGGGTGAAAAGCCCCCCCCCCCACCCCTTCCTCTCCAAAAATCCAATGCATAAGTGCTGTCCATTGAACCCTCTCTGTTTCCAATCTCTCTGGTACAGCTACCTCTTGGGCTGGTGCAGTAAAAAAAAAAAGCCATCATTCTCACCACACAATATGAATCGTATCCAAAATATCAACAACAAAAATTTGCCATTTACTTGCATTAGCATTGATTAGATCTGTAAGTCAGTACCTGGTCGTTGAGCCAGTTCTGGCCATACAGTGTGCCGAGGTCATCCATCGTCAGTACATGGCGCTTGTAGTTGACGCGGAACGTTCGTGCCAGAGCACTGCCCGACGACCGCTGGAAAGACTGAATTAGGTGTTGCACCATTGTTTTCCTGCAGCGGAACAAAACTATGAAAGACCAGTTTCAGCTCCTTCTTCAATCAAATCAGGTAGCATGCGAATGCAAATGGCCCCTACTGTATGTCCCAAACATGTTAAGTGCAAAGGAAACACAGAAGTGTTTACATTTACCTCATTTAGAGAGCTTATACTTTGAATAGCTCAGCAAATGGAATGAGTTATTGTTCCAGTGCAGATGGTAGCATTTACATTACACAGTCTGTAAGCCCGGGAAGACAAGCCAATGTTTGACTAATGCTCATTCAAAAGGCAGCGCTACATGGCTCCAGAGCTCATTTACAATGTATAATCTTGCTCAGAAAACAAATGTGTGAATGGTTAGCACACAAGTGTGTGTACACACAAGCAATGAGGCCTCGCCATCGCCCTAAAGCACAACACAGGCAAACTCAACAGTGTAGGTGTGCCTCGCAGCGTCACGTCTGACCTGTGTGGCTGTGAAAAGCCCTCGGCGAAGATTTCCTGAAGCCGCTCAACAATGTCATCGACGTGGATGGGGACCAAACTGCCGTACTGCTGCAAAGCCTCATCCAGGATTCCTGAACAAGTCAGGACAAACCAGTCCTCTCATTTCATATACGGACACTGAACACACATGTACACAGATCTCTGCGTGACATTTTGCCAGGCTAGAGATAGTACCTGTATGTGAAATACAAATATTAGTCGCGTGGAAGAGAAACTGATTTTCCTGTACGTTAACGTGTATCCTTGGTCAATTCAAAAATGTAAAAGGGTGGAGGCAGGTTTCAGTGGTTGCCGTTATCAAAAATCCAGATGGAACTATGAATATTAATTCAACCTAAGTTTGCAAACAAAGAAAATCATGTCCTTATATCCCAAGTAGGCTTTAACTTAAATATCAATTTTTAGTCAACAGTACACCCCTATCATTTTATTGGTCACATCTCATCCTCCTAGTACATTTCCCCACCATTTTGAATACATGCCAGAAGCGGCTGCACTCGCTGCTCTCAAGGTTACAGTCTAGTTCTGACTACAAATGTCTATCTTGGATGGGCCAGCAAGTTGTCTGCACAATAGACCTTTTCAGGCACAGTTACTCCCTTTGGGACAGTAAATGTACTAACTCATAATGGTTATATGATCAAATAAATAATAATGTAAATAAAGAATATACAAAAATGTTTACGCTTAATACAATATAATCTAATAATAAAGTAATAAAATGTGTACTTTTTCCCCCACCACAACTGGGGATCTCTTTTGAGGCGAGTGCATGAATGCAAAATCAACTGAATGCTATAAATTTCCCTTCTGTAAAAAGAATGCAAAACTACAAAAGACAAGTTTATGTAACAGGACAAGGTTTCAAATACTTGCTGGTATTTCCGAATGAGTATTCAAATAAATACTCTTTTTTTTTAAACACTATTAAAAACATTTAACTATAATTAAGAAGCATAACAGAAGTAATCTTCGATTTCTAGCTTCAGTGAGCACACATGTAAACATAGCCATGTGCTCAAAATGGCCACTTTGATTGACACGTCAATTGAGCCAGTCAGAGCTGTCAAATAGCATATACCTCCTGTATTAGCCAATAAGAGTGTGTGTTGAATGAATAGCCTCGCTCTCTTCTTACAAAATGAGCCAATTGCAATCAATTGTGTTGATGACACAGTGTAGGGCAGACAATTACATTTCAACATGTGGGTTTATATGGAGACAGTAGGGATTAATGGGAAAACATTCATGCATAATGTGAATACTCGAAACCCAATATTTAAATCGAATACATACACAACGAACGAATACCCGAATAATCAAATATTTGGGGCCAGCCCTAATAGATTTGATTAAATATCTTAATGTATGCTTCTGGAAAAGTGCATCTTGCTGCAGCAGGGGGGCCCCCACGCAACTGTGTGGTTTGCGTGTTGGGAAACAATGCCAGTGGCTGTTCTGTTTTGCAAGTTATCTGTTTTATGCGGTTATTGTAATGCACACTGAAAAGAGAAAAAAAAAAGAAAACACCACTACTCAACTAGAATCTGAGTCGACTGACGGGTCAACGATGGTTTGACTCGTCAACTTTCATGGAGCAGCCCTACACAGTTGTCATTCCACACAAAGCTAAATAATGCTGCTTACCCGTCACACAGCTCATGTGTTCTTGAGTGAGGGCGAACTCCATGGGTTTATCCCTGGGAATGGAGTAGGAACTTTCCCCCTCCCTTTTCCCTCTCTCTGCCAGGCTCTCCTGACAGTCAGCTGAGAAACTGTTCAAATGCTCATCTGCAGGGGAAGAGAGGATTGTTCATTTACAACATATCTACATAAATAATTGAGAAACCTCACAGAAACCCACTCCTCATTCCACTATGCCATCTTCCTATAATAGTAAACTCGATGACGGGAACCGGAAACGCTGACTTAGGCCGCGCACACCCAGGTCAGATAGATTTCTCTAGTGTCATTCTACCAAACATACAACACAATTCAGGTGCATTCAAGGACCAGGCTCAATATAAAAAATTGATATTAAAATAGATAAATTTAAATGTTCCTGATCCATTCACTCATCCTCCCATTTACACATGAAAACATAATTACCAACGTATGCAGTAAAAAAAGTGCTTAGGTGGGATAAAAGTTCAAACACAGACAAAAACTGTTCTTTTAAAAAACATGTTATTTATCATACCAAAAAAAAGCTTAACGTCCAAAGTCGAACCATTTTTACCATGGCACGGCGTGTTAACAACTAAGGCTGTCAGACGTGATTGAAATATAATCGCGATTAAAATATAATCATAATTCGCACACTTATAATTACAAGATATGCCATTTTTATGCTAAGCTTTAATTAAATGTAACATTTGCATGAAGCGGACATATCTTGTTAAAAAAACACTTGGCGAGAAAACAAATTTGGTTAAAAATGTAAACAGGTAAAAATGTATAATTGCAATTTTATTTACATAAAGTGTGCAATTAATTGCAATTACATTTCTATTGTGTCCGACAGCCACATAAAAAAACACATGGCTCCCAGCTCGCGACGCTGAAGAGTTTACATTGACAAGCAACTGAAAAGCAGCGCTAACGGAACAAAAGGTCTCATTGTACTGCAACTGCACAAAGCAAACCAACTCTCGAACATATCTTCCCTACCTCGGTCGGACTCTGTGAACCTCTCCTCGTCTTCCTCCTCATTTTCCTCCTCTTCCGAGTAGGGCGACACCGTGAAGCGGTGGTGCCGCCTCTGCCTGCCGTAGAGTCCGTCGTTCTGCTGCCACCGCCGGGCCCTGCGATGGACCAGGGTGCCCGCCCACTGGGCGCGCTGGCGCCAGCTTTTCCAGTGCTGCGTGGGCGGCAGGTGCAGCCCACGGCGCAGCCGCAACCTCCGCCAGCGGCGCAGCACGAGCCTTGAGCCGCCCGGAAAACGGCCGCGCGGGGAAAGCCGCGCACCGGGCGACTCGCCGGCCGCCTCCGCCTGGGAGTTGCTCTCGGTGGAGCCGGCCGCAGCCCTCTCCTCCTCCTCCTCCTCCTGGTGGTGGTGAAAGAGGAGGTGGGGGGGTCCGTGGAGGGCGGTCGGATGTGGGTGGGGCTGCTGGTTGGACAGGGTGGGGAATTCGGGGACCTGCCACTCCATCCTCATGTATTGCCCCTCCTCCTCCTCATCTATCTCTTCTTCCTCGTCATCGCCCTCTTCATCATCCGAACCCTGCACTTCACAGTCGCCCTCGTCTAGGTCACGCTCCTCTGCATCCTCCTCGTCGCAGATCTCCTCCACGCCATCCTCCTCATCCTCCAGCTCATCCTCCTCCACGTACTCACCTTGCCACGGCTTGTCCTTCTGCCCCAGCTTGAGCTGCGCAGGGCTGGGCACACTGTGGCCCGACGCTGGGTCTATGAGGTGGTCGCCAGGGATCCCACCTACAGAGATGCCACCATAAAAACAACCTCACTCAGTTGGACAGGAAGGGATATTGGTCTCCAGTAAAATGCAGCTACATACAGCTACTGCAATATAGGTCTACATACAGCTACTGCAATACAGGTCTATGGGTTTGGGATTCAATATTCTATTTACCCCAGCTCGGTGTTAAATGTACAGAAAATAGTGTTTTCGGTAGAGTTTGTTGTATTGCTTCTCAAAAATTTACTTTTCCGCAAGAAACTGCCTAGGACAAGTGTATATTGCTATGGTCCACGAGTTGAAAACCACAGACCTGGTTCATTAAATACTGTGACCAAATGGAACATGTTCATTAATACCGTGACCAAATGGAAAATGTCATCGTGTTAAGTCAGCAGGAGGACTTACATTGAATTTAATAAAGAAAGTTAACTCAAATATGTATAATTAAGGTCAATCTCATTTAGGTTTGCCCTCTACCAACTAGAAATATTTATTATAATCATTATATAAAGCGGTGTTTATACGCATAACAATGATGATTACTCAGCACCACTCAACTACATAAACCCACCTCCGTCCGTGTCTTCCTGCCCTACAGCAGTCAGGCCCAGATCCCCTTGCCATCGGTTCTGGGCCAGGCTACCGCCGCTGTCTCTCATTATCCACGGGCACCCCACAACCTGCGCCAGCTCGTCGCCTAAAACCAAAAGGAAAGACTTTTAGAGCAGTCTGTCTATAATGCAGGTAAACAAAATTCTGTTATCGACAGTTGGTTGTATGGATTATCCCAGCTGAAATGGAATAATTAACCCTGGAAGATGCATGGGTCCTTTGCCACGGAGTGTATTCTGCCACATTACTGTACAGTGTGCAAATGGGTATAACTGGTGAGAATGGCCAATATGCCCATTAGGGAAAGCAATGACTGGGAAGAAGTTACCCTATGGTACAGTATTCCGAAGCAGTATTCAGGAGCAGGTAAAGTCCTAAAAATGATAGGTTTGACTATTAAAGTAAAGCACAAGGCCACTATACCCTAATAATAGTATTATCTAGTTTGGGACTAGCACGATAGTCACAATCAGTTTACAAAATGAAATATACATTTTTTAAAGAAATTTCCATTTCTTGTTTGGTGGGTCCATGTGTGTATGGTCGAGGTGAAAATTCTGCTCGACCTGTGCAACTGAACGGTTAAGGTACCGTATCTTACCGTAGAGGGTTTGCTAGACTTAGTGCATTTACTGGAAAGGCTAGCATTTGTTGCATTAGATAGGAAAAGGTACTGTGCTGCACACAGAGTGGAGCATCTTTTATCAACTTAGAACTAATTTGATTTAAAAAATAAACATCGAGCACAATGATATTAACTGAAATATTAAAAGATAGTGTTGCATAAAATACGCCAAGCCGTTGCTAGCTCGCTGCACTCAGCAGCGCGTAGCTATTTAGCATTGTTTAAAAATCGCCGGTTTGCCCTGGCTATTATTTAACCAACGAACACATAATTGCAGTAAAACAATTAATGCATCTAAACAAATATAGTGCATAGCAGCGTATGTGATTTTAAAGGCGCATACAGCCACGGGTAGTCCGTGTAGCAACTATCGACTAGCTATATTAGCTAGCCAGAAGCTAGTGTTAGCTAGCATGCTGCCGCTAGCGACAACACAACTAACAGATCACCGGCACGTTATATTTCATACAAAGACATTGCAGCGTAATACTCACCGTTAACCTGCAGATTTATTTGAATATGTTATCAAAAGGCACCTGAAGGCTGGTCGTGTTTATAATTTTGTGACGTGCCCAGACCAAAAATATGCTAATGCTAAAGCTCATTCAATATAAAGTCAGGTGTAGCGCTGGCTGTCACCTCCTAACTTTGATCTCTTTCCGGTCTTCCGGTTCGACTTATAATACTGTACGGTACAGATGCCTAGGTTAGCACAAACAGTGAATTATGTGATCGGCGGTTCCAATGCCTGAGACTTATGGGACTATTTTATTACAAATCGGTCTTGATGGGAGAAATTGGAGACGGGCTGCGCTGCGCCGATCTCTACCATAACAAAACCGTCGCGCTGCTATGTCGTCATGTTTATGACCTGTCCGATAGCCCGACACAGCCAGCACAGAAGAGAACAAACACAGCAGTGGAGAAGTAGCCAGGTACTACAAATCGGTTATACGCTTTTTCCAATATTGGAATATATATTAAAGATTGTTTTGGTATTTTAAATCTGAAATGTGTTTGCTGCGTAAACGATGTTACTTTTCGCGATTACATTGTAATTATTGCAGGGAAATTGAACGTAGCCTCGTGAACTGAAGGCACACATTTGACTGCTATACCAGTACCGTACTGTTAGATTCTTTTTAATCCAGATACGTTTTTTTTTTATCGTTTGGTCGTTGTGCTAAACTGCCAGTTGACGCATTGGCTTACTGTGCCAGGAGGGTTACTTTCGATATTTTAAATGTAACTTTTCCAAATATGAGAAGTGTGATGTGGTTTCTCAGAGAAAGTAATTATGTGAACCTTGAACTTTGTCTAATACACTAGTTGTTGATCTGATGGGGTGTAGACATGAGTGGGCCTATTCAATGAATGATCAACTAGAGGCTGTGCATTTTCAAAATGATTGAGTTTTTAAAGAAATCAAAAAGTGAAAATAATTATACAATGGCACAAATTACTCCTTGCCAGCTGGCTTATACTGGTGTATATAAATGTGAAGGCTAAGCATACTAAAGTAAACCCAAATATTTTACCCCCAGAAAAAAATTGCCTATTATCGTCAACCATGAACAGGAGTCCTATCTCCTCTGAGGCTAAGTGTGGGCCAAGTGAACAGAAGTACCATGTTGTCCCTGACCTGCCCAATGGTCCCCTGGACATTTACAGAAAGAAGGCATCCTTTAGCTGGAAGGACATGGTCCTGTTCTTAGAGGGAGAGGATATACTAGCATTTAAGGTAGCATACATATTATATTACTAACCAACCAGATTTTAAATTGTATCCGATAAAACTCTTTTATGTAAATAGAAACACCTTGAATTAATATTGTATGCACAGTATAGTCAGCTACATGTAGTTTTTGACATTTACATGTATCCTTGTGTGCGCTACGGTTTATTTTTGAATACATTTAAAGAAGATTAATTATTATGTTATGGTTAAATTATGTATTATATTTTACTAAGTTCATTCAGAGAAATACACTGTAATTATTTGGACATGTACTAATACAGTACAGTTAGTAAATTAATAGTGGATACATGAAGCATCATCCATTTTTGATTGATCATGTATACTTACTTACTGTACTATCAGCAACATATATTCAGGACATTGGAGAATGACCCCCTCTTCGCCCGTCAACCCGGTGAAGACATTCCTATGGAGAAAATGAGAGAGCTCACCTTCCTCAGGTGAGACAGACGTAGATGGCCAGACCCATGTATGTTGACGTATGGGTGCGCATTTAAGCAGGAATCCAAACCGAAACATCTCAACAATCCATCCAGAGTCAAACAGCTGTTCCGGTACAACTTCCTGACGCGAGACGACGTCATGGCCAACCCGTGGAAGACGATGATCTTAAACGACTGTCTAGGCATGTACGACTGGTCCATGGGCGCCAAGTTCTTCCTCAACAAAGGGGTGAGCTGAGGTGTGCGTGCGCGTGTGCATGCGTGTGCACGTGCGTGTATTTGAGAGCGTGGTATGGCACTGAAAGGCCAGAATCCACACATTGTTTAAATTATTTAATGATTTTCAGGGCCATGGTCAAGTTTCATATCCCCAGGTGCAAAGTACATCAGCACTTAGAGATTGCAGTCATAACCATTATGATATCATAAGAAGTTTACATGCTAGGGCATGCTAACTAGAGTTGGTGCCAGGTGTCTTAATACGTATATTGTCTTTTTGTGAAATGCTGACAATTGTACTGCTATTCCTTGCAGATGTTTGGGGCAACAGTGGCAAACACTGGCTCAGAGAGACATAGGAAGTTTGTGCAGGACATCGAAGATATGATGGTAACGTTTGACCATAATACTCCCCCGTGCCTGGATGTCTTTAAATGCCTTAGAATCCACAGCGGGCTGTGTTGGTGTTGCACAATACAATGCTAATGTTAATGTTAACACCACTGCTAAATATCCTATCTTAAAGTGAATCCTCTGTGTTGCACAGTCCCTTGATTTCAATACGCCACTGTTTCCACATATCTGCAGACATTTGGGTGCTTTGCTTTGACTGAGCTGAGTCACGGCAGCAACACAAGAGCTATGAGGACAACTGCCACGTATGATCCCAGTACACAGGTAAGCCAGCCGAAAAAGCTGTCATGTACACCGTATCGACACATCGAATAACACTGTTTTTGTAACACTAGCTTTGACCACAAGAGTGAATCTGGTTACAAACTGAGATGTGTTACATTTTTGCCAGACCGCATGTAGCGGGACTGGCCAATATGAGCAAATGTTGCTAGCTGACTGACAGACTGACTGACCGACCTTGTTAAAAAGCGCGTGCGCTACATAAGACGGTAGGTGGTGGTAATACACCATGTAGACAGGAGTTGGTGGTAATGCGGTAAAAGCATTAGATTGATCCCAACCTCTGTGGAGTTCCTATGTATTGACCTATGGTGTTGGCTCATTCCCGCAGCCGTCTGAACTGCCTAGTTATAACTTGTTTTCATCATATTTCAGAATTTTTTATGAAATATGACCTAATGAAAACAATAAATAAATATGACATCTCATAATGTCATATTTAAGGACGCCTTACATCTTCATACTGTTTGAAATACCTGTATGATGCCATTCATTTTAAGTACTTTGGAACTAGGCAGTGTGCTACATAATGTTCTTTACATTTGACCTTAAGAAACCTTATAGGAAACGGTGTAATCATGCATAACACAAAGCACGACATATCTCCTCTACAGGAGTTTGTAATCAACTCTCCAGACTTCGAGGCTGCCAAGTTCTGGGTTGGCAACCTGGGTAAGACGGCCACGCACGCCGTAGTATTTGCCCAGCTGTGCACGCCCGACGGCCTGTGCCATGGCCTGCACTCCTTCATCGTCCAGGTATTCATGTTTATGAGGCCTGTATTACAGCCAGATAGGGCAAGGGCTATGAGTCGGTAGGGCCCCTCCATTTTGATGTTGCAGTGATGTTTCTGTTGGTGTGTGTGTGTGTGTTGTGTGAGGTTGTTCATTCCGTTTCGCAATGCAACTCAAATAAACATTAAAAACACAAAGCATTGCAAACTATTTTAAACAATGCAATATGCATATAGCATCATCTATGCAATATATTTTTAAACGTAAGTACTAGATTATAATTATCCTTTAGGTGAGAGATCCCAAGACCCTACTGGCCATGCCTGGTGTATTGGTTGGAGATATGGGCAAGAAACTGGGCCAGAATGGACTAGATAATGGGTATGTCTATTGTTGATTTTCCAGCTTTACCCCACTGGTGTGCAGTGATTTGAGAGGGAAAATAGTGCTGACGTGTTGTTTTACCGCTTTGAACCACTAGAGGACAGCACACTCACACGCAACACAACATCCATTCGCGCTGCCATTTTTCTAAGGGGAAATAAAGGTGACCTCATAGGAAAGACTGTGCAGAAGGTTTTAGATGTTTTGCAGGGTTCACAAAGGTGATAACATTATGTAAACTGTAGATCCATTATGGCAATTATAATGCATCTCTGGAATTTGTTACATTCAGTTGCTCATTTGAACGTGTTTTATTTTTCTAACAGATTTGTGATGTTCACCAACGTGAGGATCCCTAGTGAGAACCTGCTGAACAAGACTGGCGACGTCACGCCTGACGGGCGCTACGTAACGCCGTTCAAGGTTGGCAGGCGTTTGCCGTAGACATGAACATGCATTCACGTGCATGCACACACACGTATGCATGCACATATTGTACAAGGGTTTGTCAGGCCTCTCTAACTGTATTCAACATTAGTATGTTGTGGGCATCAAAAATTAACACAATTTTTAAAAAGAGGTATAAAATTAGATTAATAAATTAACAGTACTTGGCTGCAGGTACTTTTTTTTAATCAGGCTCTGATTTAATGAAACTATGTAACCCTCAACATTTACTGTCTTTAACGGAGCTTATATAAACCATTTAAAGTGCATTAAAAGAAAACAGCAGAAGTAATTAACACCGGTAGCACAAGTCCATATGTGTATAAACACCGTCCGTAGCACTAGGAGTCTTTACAGTGTTGTTTTTAGGAGCGCCCCGTTGTGCTACGGCCATATAAGCTGCTGTTTTTGTTTGCTACTTTACCTTGTTTTAGTGGCCATGAGGGAGCCTGAAGCTCACCGTAGTGAGAATTAAGGATAGCTTTTAGCAACAGCCAGGGCATGGAATATCCCTCCGTCTCCCCACGACATATGTGAATAACCAGGACAGCAGTGCCTTTTAGAGAAATGCCCCATTAAATGCAACTTTTTATGGGCCGGCATTGAAAAGATGATTCACACTCTGGCACAGTTTGGCTGGAACCTGCTTAACATCAGCCGATCTGGATGAAATGTAGGCCAGCCTACAGGTTAATTGAAACCCTGGTTTTCCCATAGAAGTAATACAGAGATTGGGGAAATAATCTCTCTACTTATTTTTTTCTTTAAATCTCTCTAAATCCGTCATGTATTATTCCCGACTTTTATTTCCCAAAGGACCAGAACAAGCGCTTTGGGGCGTCTCTCGGAGCCCTCTCAGGCGGCAGGGTGTCCATCTCTCGGATGGGGGTGGTCAACCTCAAGCTGGCCGTTACGGTGGCCGTTCGTTTCTCCGCCACCCGGCGACAGTTTGGGCCCAAAGACACTGAGGAGATACCCGTTCTGGAGTACCAGCTGCAGGTGAGAAGGCACGGACACCACATATGACTGGGTTGTGGTGGTTTATGCTCCTGAAGAGGTGTTACTCCACATTATTGCTGTTTTATTCAAGAAAGCCCAGTTTGTTTAGATAAACTGAAACTCGCGAGATCATCCTGATCTCGCATTTATATTTCCACCATGAAAATCAGTCTGGAAAGCCTAGGAATCGTTGCAAATGTAGCAACTGAACTTACCAGTCAGCGTCGTATTGATAGCTTGAAGTATTGATAGGGCCTGGTTTTGGTTTGCTGCGTGGTTTAGGTGTGCCGACAGCGAAAACGACCAGATGGTTCATCCAATCAACTGCCAAGTATGTTTTGAAGTGCCTGCCCGTTACAAACAGTCTAGATGCACGGCTACCCAGATGGACTTGTGACTATCAATCCATCTGACACGTCAGGTTATAGTTTGTTTGCATCTCTGGTTTCTGAGCCTGATACCGTATGTTTGTGTGCAGCAATGGCGTCTAATCCCCTACCTGGCAGCTATATATGCCCTGGACCACTTCTCCAAATCATTCTTCATGAACTTCGTGGAGTTCCAGATCGGACAGATGATGAAGGACAACAGCGACAGACAGGTAAGCCAGGAAGAGTGCTGCTCTCAGAACAGAGCCACACCTCCAAATGTAAATAATTAAGTTCATAAATATTACTTTGACAAAGTTGTCCTGACTGAACGAAGATGTTCGCTGGAAATATATTTGTATACACCTAGAACACTCATTTGTGAATTTAGTCGAACATCCATTGCCATCTGTAGTGGGCCTGTCCCACATGCGCAGTCAACGCACTCGTGTCCGCGCGGACAGTCTGCAGACCTTAAAAGTATAGCTAGGCCTTACCTCTCTTAACTCTCTCTCTCTCTGCGCCCCCCCGCCCCCGCCCCCCGCCCCCAAGGCTGAATTAGGTAGAGAGATCCATGCGATATCCTGCTCCAGCAAGCCCCTGGGCTCCTGGACGGCCCAGAGGGGAATCCAAGAGTGCAGAGAGGCCTGTGGTGGACACGGGTACCTAGCCAGTCAGTAATTTATACTCTCTCTCTCTCTCTCTCTCTCACTCACTCACTCACTCACTCACTCACTCACTCACTCACTCACTCACTCACTCACACTCTCTCTCTCTCTCTCTCTCTCTCTCTCTCTCTGACAGCTTACTGATGTACCTTTTGTGTTTAGTGAATCGCCTGGGCGACATCCGCAACGACAACGACCCCAACTGCACGTACGAGGGGGACAACAATGTGCTGCTGCAACAGACCAGCAGCTACCTGCTTGGCTGTCTTCACGCCAAGCACTGTGGTGCGTGTCCACGACCTCTGGCCACACACAGGCGCTCCTTTTACGGCCCGCTAGGTCCCAGATGACCAAGGCCTCTAACGCTCTCTCTCTTTACGTTTGTGACTGATGTGTCGCTGGTCTGAACGGCGACCGCAGACGGCACGCGCATCGAGTCGCCCCTGGAGTCAGTGAACTTCCTGGAAGGTTTCGGCCGGATACTTGGTGGCAGGTTCACTGCAGGAACCGTGGAGGAGTGTATGGACTCTGAAGGTAGGGTGCACGAACGCACGCACACACGCATGCATGCATGCATGCACACCCAAACAAACAAACAAACAAACAGTACATTCACACAAACACACACACACACACAAACATACAGTACAAACACACACGCACGCACGCAAACATAAAGTACCTACATACACACAAACACAAACATACAATACACACATACACACAAACACAAACCTACTGTACATACACACAAGCAATGGATTTGTCCAGAAAGGTACAAGCTGAAGGTAACCAGTATTCTATTGACAAACATGAAAATAATGTATTTGGCTAATAAAGAAAAGGACCTTTTTACCTGGTAAAATATCCCATAATACATTGCAATAGAAAATGTAGTACGCCACATAGCACACAAAGCAAGTGTTGAACATTAGTCGACATGGGTCCAAGCAATTTGCCTGTGAACTAATGTTTGTAAGGGTTTCTCATTGCAAAGACCCCAGATTGATTCCTTCAGTCACCTAACCAAACCTCTGACACAGAACACAAGTATGCAAGTATGCAGTGAGCAAGTATACTGCCTGGCTTTCTGGCCCAATATCTGCAGCTTTGCTCTTTATTTGCACTGTTGATCTACATCTGTGACACACACACACACACACACACACACACACACACACACACACACACACACACTATGCTTGGCAGTGCTGTTCAGTGCTAGTTTTTCCTTTACGGCCGGATTAAAGCCGACGTGTTGACAAGCGCTCAGTCATGCCATTCGGTCTCACACCTGGTCCAGGGTCCCGCAAACCACCTCAAAGGACCCTGCAGGACAGCACAGCATGCCCTGGAAGTGCCCGAACGTGTTGGCCCACCACTCTCTTCAGGGAAACCACACAAACAAATGAAACGTCCTGCTCACCGGGTGTTTCTGAGGGATTGTTATGTGTGTGTGTGTGTGTGTTGATTTATTCCTGCTTTCCATCTCCATATCCTAACGCTCATTTTGACTCTCACCTCCGCATTTCATTCCTCATCTTTCATACATCTGTTGTTTTCTGTCCATACCCCTCTCTCTCTCTCTCTCTCTCTCTCTCTCTCTCTCTCTCTCTCTCTCTCTCTCTCTCTCTCTCTCCTGGCGAACGTCCTATAAAGTCATGTTGTATGCTGTCCTCCACAAAGTATTCCCTTCTAGGTCAAACGCCCTTCCATGGTAATGGCCAGAAGGCCTAAAGCATGTGCACACACACACACACACAGCTATGTACTCATGCACGCATGCATGCACATTGTGCACACACACATTTTCCACTGACTTGAGCTGCAGCCAGTGTGTCAGAGAGACAGTTAGAGAAGCAAAGGAGCCCATATACAGTGGACCTTTTAGACCCCACGGTCATTTTTTTTGTCTGACCATACTTTAGTTAGTCCAGCAAGTAGAGGGCACACGCACATGCATGCACACACACACACACACACACACACACACACACACACACTGCAGCTAGCCCTTGGTATATCACAGGGTTTTTTCAATGTACACCTTTTGGGGAGGGGAGGTTGTGATTGGGTTCAGCTGTAATTTAATGTCTTCGTTGTGTTTTAAGATCATATTCAACCGGCTTGGAAAATAAAACGGTATCGCTCTAGAGGGGATTAAAGAGATGCCAGATTTGCCAGTGTACAAGTACATTATAAAAAAACAAAAAATACTTTTTATTGTTCCCGGGAGCCACTATTAACATTCTAACCTGTTGAAATACGTTTTTTAACTGCTGACTGAAAGCTCGGATGAAGTCCATTCCCTAACTGGGCCATTATTTACTGCCCCTATCGCTAGTGCCATTGGCGGCATACAAGTGGCTGGTGTGTTTTCAGCTGAATGAGAGCCAAAGGAGACTGGCCCAGGAGAAGGCAGCTGGCAAGGCCGACTTCGAAGCCCGCAATGACAGCCAGGTAACAACACCCAGTGACCAGAGTAGCACATTCATATGCGTGTGTGATTATTTCTGTGACTTCTGAAAACAGAAATATTTGACTATTGCTTTACATATTAGTAATTAGCACGTATTTGCTAACTCTAGTAATCAATGCTTACGAATAACACCAGCGTGTGTTATTCTTAAGATGGAGGTGTGGCCCCTGTTTTCATAGGATCTGACATTGGAGCGCTTTGCCTGGCTGTTTTTGTACAGTCTTAGCATAGCTTAGCTGCAGTAGCCATCTGGTTTGAGTTATTACATCACTGGCACAGCCCTTCAGACTCTCGGAGCTAGTCACGTGTTGGGCTGTTTGGTTTGTGTGTAGTCTTACCGGCAGACCACAGCACAAAAAGTCATTTATATTGGTCGCATTGTTTTATGAGAGGCTGGGAAATGCCATTAGATGGTGTAAAATATAATTAATGAAAGAAGAATATGTCTCTGTTACCTGTGTGACAATATAAAAACATCTTGCACTTGTAATTGTTCAGTTTTCATGCATTGTCCTTAATAATATGTTTTATAACTGCTATCAGGGTTCATCCATGTTTTAGTTCTTTAGTGTTTAATTCATGTCTGTGCTGCTATGTTTATTTTGTCTTGTGCATGCACAGACGGACAATTAAACACACATGACTTAATCTATTGTCTTATTGTTTGTTTGGTTTGTCTTGTAGGGTTCAATTACTGCCTGTGCGCTTTGTTCACGGTTAGTTATTGTGTCATGTAAAAAGCAGCATGCCAGCATGAAAGCTGTATTTAGGTAGTTACATGTGTCTGTTTACAGTCTGTTTATATGTGCCTGTCTGCATGTGCATACATGCAGACAGGCTTTTGAGATTCACTAAGTTCAACACAAGGATTACATCTCTGAATTGGCTCCAATATTTATCTAAATTCAGCGGCCTCCTCACTCTGTGTTATGACAGGTTATTTTAAACACCCTTAATGATTTCTCTGCTGCACAACAAATGGTTGTACTTTCCCATTTCTAAAGCTGTTGTTTGTAATGGCTGCTACTACGAGAATAGCAGTTACTGTGTCATGTGCAACATAGTGCTTTTTGACTATTTTCCATGTTAACTATGTTTTACAATGACAAAATATGATCAAAACTAACCATACCATTATTATTTAATTAGTTGTTGACAGATTTGTTTACAATTCCCTCCAAATAATTATGTGCGGTTAAAGAGCCAACAGGATTAACAGCGGTCTGTCATGTAAACCTGGTTGCATCTATAACCTCATAACAGTTCTTGCTACTACTGTACTTTTTTTTTGCGGTAGTTTCATAACATCTCTAGCAATATAGATGCACCACTTTATCCTTTAGCACTTTTATTGGGAAAAGCTTTTGGGAGTACACAAAATAGCACAGTGTGTGAGAAAAATGCACTTTCCCTTTAGGTCACACAAAGTGAAACTGTCTAGAACCGTCTTGGGAACTTGAAATGAGTATGGCTATACTGTGTTCTCTATCTTTGACCCCAGGTTATACATTATTTGCCTCACATTCACCCATTCACACACACACACCGATGGCGATGTCAGCCATGCAAGGAGACACCTGACTACCGGAAGCAGTTAGGGTTAAGTGTTTTGCCCGAGGACACCTTGTCACTTGGTGAGGAGTTAGCAGGGTTCGAACCAGCGAGTTCTTGATCACCTATCGCCCCGCTCTACCACTGCGCCACTTGCCGCATTGTGCAGTTTTCTGTTCATTACCTCAGCCTTGAGTTCAGTAGTTCCAACAAGAAAACGGCATGGCCTGTCACTTTGAATATTTAACCGGACAAAAGATGGTGGCCTCCTGTGCGTGCGCGTGTGTGTGTGTGCGCGCGCTCGCGCCACTACACGCATGCATGTGCATTTGGGGTGGGGTGTGTGAGAGTTTCAGTGTCAGCCAATTATTCAATTATTGTTATGGAACAGGAAGGAGCCAGACTCGTATGCAGACAGACACACACATGTACAGAGACAGACGGAATATAAAAACATGTTGTGGAAATGTACTGTAGGTTGTAGTCTCTCAGTAAACATTACCTTTATTTTCATCATCTATTTTCGGCTGTATTTTAGTGTGTGCAATGTGTGTCTGTGTCTGTTGGTAATATCCACCTAATTATTATAGACCGTTCTTTTTGTTGAGCAGCACTATGCTGCAACTCCTACTAAAAAGAATCCTAACCCCGCCTTAACTGACATAATAGCCAGGGAGATGTCAATCAAGCAGGGGTCTGTACACCCCCACACAGTCCTGAGAAAGTCCAAACAAACCGTTAACGCGCGTGCGTGTGTGTGCGTGCGTGCATGTGTGTGCGTGTGTGTGTGTGTGTGTGGCAGGTGTACTACTGCCGTTCCCTGGCCATCGTCTACATCGAGCACACAGTCCTCCAGAGGTTCCACAACCTAACCCATGACCAGGCCACGCCCCCCGGTCTGAGGCTGGTCCTGAAACAGCTGTGTGCCCTCTACGGCCTCTGGTCGCTAAGCAACCACATGGCCACACTCTACCAAGGTGGGTTGTTTCCAGTGGAATGTTGTGCTGTAAGTCATCAGATTGGGTTTGTAATTTAACGCATAATATCACTTCCTTCCAGGAAGTTACTTTTCTGGTAGAGAACCAGCTGAGTTGGTCCAGAGAGCCATTCTTAAGCTGTGCTACCAGGTACAAGATCAAACCCTCTACCTCTGTCTGTCTGTTACCAGGTACTAGGGATGGCACGATCCAGTTTTTTCAGTCCCGATACCGATATAGATACTGGCACTTTATGTATCGGCCGATACCGAGTACCGATCCGATTCCAGTGTTACATTAAGATTTAAGTTAAGATGCAAAGTAAATGACAGCCAATCTCTGTTTTAGGACTTAGATGCATTTTATTAACCTGCTGCTGATAGTGTGGCCTGGACAGGTTAAATGTGGCTGATGCCCGACAGTAGGCCTACACGTGTAAATTCATTTAATTGGATTAGCCCCATGGATCGGTTACAACTGTCCAATTGTCACTGATACCGATCCAGCTATTAAGTCAGTATCGGACCGATTTCCGATCTCAGTATTGTATCGGTGCTATCCCTAGGCAGGTACAGGATAAAACTGTCTGTCTGTCTGCCTGTCTGTTACCAGGTACAGGAACAAACCCTCTACGTCTGTCTGTCTGCACATTTATGTTTGTTTTTCTACGTTAGCATCTTGTGCTAGTTAGCACATGTCACTTTATTTCCAGACAGCAATAATATACAACAGAAGGTGTAAGAAGTTAAGTGTGTCTGTGTGCGTGTGTGACAAATGTTTATCTAGAAACACATAGTGTACTCAAATGTCATTGATTGATGATTCATGTTTTATTTCCATTGTTTTCCATGGACCTCTTTTTATTTTCTCTTTCATAATAATCATTAATTCTCATGTAAAAATACATTTTAAGTTTGTTATAAACAAGATGTCTTTCAGAATGGCACGTTTAATGTAGCTATCTTATGTCAAATGTAGTTTTTAAAGATCTCCTTTAACCCCCCTTTCCCCAGCTGAAAGACGATGCGGTGTCACTAGTTGACGCTATAGCCCCACCCGACTTCATCCTCAACTCTCCTATTGGCAAGGCCGATGGTGAGGTAAGGTCTCAGAGGTCACAGTGGTCACACATGCACGCACACATGCAGGCACACACATGCACACACATGCAGGCACACATTCATGCAGGCACACATGCACGCGCACACACACATGCACACACACATTCAAGCAGGCACGCAGGCACACATGCACATACGCACACATGCAGGCAGGCACACATGCACGCACACACACATGCACGCACACATGCACGCTCGCATATGGGACGTCTCTTGCCTTGTCCAATCTCAGGCTGGGTTATGTTTACAGTTCAGTCACTTTACTGGAAGACGACTGCTGGGCTTTGGCTGCTCATTCACTATGTTCCAAGAAAACAGCATGCACGCACGCACGCACGCACGCAGCGGGATTCCAATCCCCATGTGAAAAGCCCTCTACCATGTCAGATTGTCCTACTACCATAGCAAAACCATATAGTTTTGGATGTATAATTAATATCGGCGGATTACCTTAAAAATAATAAAAATAGCCCAGTCAGAGAAAAATACATGTAAATTTTGTTGTTGTTGTGGTGGTTGTTCTTCAGGCTTGGCTGCTAGAGAAAAGTGAGGTAATGGTCTTCTGTGGGAGTTCTGTATTGCTGCAGTCTGCTTTATAGCATCTACCAGTAATTCCAACCTGTTCACTACATGTGTCTTCTAGATAATATATCTTGCCTGGCAGGATAATCTCCCAAGTATGAGATTGTGTTTTATGATTAACTGCCACAGCCAGGGATTTCTTGGTCAATAATAACTGTTAATGACTCATCATGCCATAATATTTATTTTAAATTATAGAGGGTGTTTACCTAGACACTCGATGAATGTTCTGGGTGAGCTACAGTTTATGAGCTCTTTCTGTCTTTAGACAGTCATCATAATCTTTAGCCTAATTCATGCAGACATGAATGTCTTTATTTGCATATTATCCATAACTATACACCATAAGTCATTGATACTTTAATACATGCTTATATCACTACATCTTTTTAATTTGTAACATTGCTAGACTGCGTAGAAGCAGATCATCTAGATACTTCTCTCTCAACCATCCACATATTGAATGGCAGCACCAGGCAAACATAAACAAAATGGCATCTTTGTTATTGGATCAAGCGTGAACTCCAAATCACCGTATCATATGAAGTTCAGTAGACTTTGCACAGCTACTAGAAAAGGCAGTGTCAGCGATTTTATTTGAACTATGTGGTTATGGCAAGCCTGTCGCCATGGTACCTCCCTTCCCGCTGGGTCTAACCCATAGAACTAAATCTAGCCCCGACTTGACTGGAACCCCAGTGCAAAGGGACCAGGTTGCCTTGTGAATTAGTACAGTACTGACAAACCTCTTGATGGAAAAATCATTGTTTTCCATAACAAGGCTTCAAAGTGGATTTTGGAACGATGTTTCTTAAAAGGTTGTCATATTTACTGTAAACCCACCTGGCATGCTTTGAGCATTAACCCACACTCTTGGACTAATATTGCTTCTATTACCATGGTTACAGAAACCCTTCCTTTTATGGTGGTTAATGGTCATGCCTGCATCAAGGAAAGACATAAGGAAAAGTTCAGTTATCAATAATTTTATTACCCTTTTACAACACTTGATAGATTATAAATTCAGTGTCTCTGAGAGAGGGATGTTTTTAAGGACTGTCTGCAGTTAAGCATGCAGAAGATTTTGTTTGACCCTATCTCAAATCATCTATTGCTCATCCAGCCTTCCTGTAAACTCTAATCCTATGAAGCACAACTGTCAAATAAATGAAATATATAGTGCCTTTGGGAAGGTTTCTCATAAGTATGTCTACCCTGCAGTACCTTCATTAACCCTGATTAACTGGGTTGTAACCACATAAGCAAACATTCTGCAGTGTGTGCCAAAGTCACTGAGATATAGCCTGTGGGCAGTTAGTCATTAAATCTGATGCTTGAAATATATGTGGGGTTTAAAAAGCCATTATGGTTATAATTTGGCAAAGTTTGCTGCTGTGTTGGTGACAGCTAACAATGTCATAGTGCAATTTTTCTCTATATGTAACAGAGGTAGAATGCATCAAAATGTACATATGTGTTTGTAAAAGAAATGGTTTACAACCCAAACAATAAAAATAGCGATGTTACTGATGTAACAGATCCACAATTGAAGTTTGTGTGATGATTTGAAAATGGTGTGCCCTGTCCACACAAGCATGGTGAAAAAACCCACCAAACCCACGATTACTCTTTCTTTCTTTCTTTCTTTCTTTCTTTCTTTCTTTTCATCTCCTTATCTCTTGTCCCATTGTAGCTGTATAAGAACCTGTGGTCCACGGTGATGCAGGGCAGTGGCGTGATGGAACGTCCGGCCTGGTGGAAGGATTTCTGCTCTAATAAGCCTGAAGTCGGATCCCTCCATGCCAAACTCTAGACCCTGTGCTTCCACACTGATATAAACAACACCTTACTGCCTAAGTGTATTCAATGACGTTTCTTCAGTATTTACCTCACTTTAAAGGGATTGTGTGTATTATTTGACCAGTGGGGAAAGTGGCGTTTCCAACAATGACATAGTTGTACCAAGACATATATGCATAACCTGCAACTATTTTAAAGATGTGGGTAGACGACTAGGCTAATGATCATGTTGACATGAAAAATAATACAAATATATATATAAATCTTCTATTTCAGATCAAATATTGATATGTGATGCCTTATTCAAGATTAGTTTTGATTCGCATTGGACATGAAGGCTGCATTACATACAATTACATACAAAATACATTAAAGTGCAGTTAACAGATATAAAGCGCATAGCACTAACATTCAAGTACATGTAACAGACCTTAGGATTGGGTTATAGGAGATTCACTGATAGAGGGATGTAGAGTCTTTATACTTATTCAGTTGTATCCCTGTAGTGTCACCCAAGGAGAGCAGTTTGTGCTCTGAATACAGGACCTGGGGGGCATCAGCGATCATTTCCCTAGCCTGTCTAGTCTTAGAGCATTTGGAGGGAGGGATACAACATATTTGAATTAAAACTGTAAAAATAATTATATTCATTTAAATGTTGTACTTGTATGTGCAATACAGTATATTCTTACAAACTTAATGATGTAACATTTTTATGAAATATTTAGTAAATTGTTTAAATAATTTAACTAATACATTGACTTGTAAATTAAGTTTTGTTTTCTATAAACCAACTACATAGTAACTTTGCGTTCATTGTTCTTTCTGCTGCTTGTAATGGGGGATGTTATTCTCCTTACTGTAGTGTGCATGAGGCCATGTTGAATGTTACTTTGACACTCTTGACTTTGTTGTGGCCATAAAACATTGTGACCACAAATACATTAAATACTCACTTCTTTACTGATGGGAAATGGGTTCTGGGCTTCAGCCTGCGAGACTACAGTCAGACTGACTCATGAGATTGAAAATTACATTAATTAATAATACAGCTTTTCCTGGCACCAAACTAATTTGTTTATTTGCATGGGTTAAAACCACATATGATTAATATACTATCATGCTTGGCCCTAGGCGGGGAGAGGTTTGGGTTTCCTCCAATTGTGTGAAGATGTGGAAACTTTTCCTTCATTTCCTGTCAAGCTGTCTTTTATAAAATCTGTTTAGTACACACACACACATACACGCACACACAAGACATCCTGATACATGCACACACATGAAAAAGATCCTCATAATAACACCAGTGATAAGCGAACAGATAGGTGTTTGACATCTTGTTTTGGGGTTCTTATAGGGAGGTCTGCCTTGTGTGGGATAGAACCAGGGACTTTCCAGCTAGGAGCTGACAACCCTATAAGCACTAGCCTATTTATATAAGATAGCATACAAGTATTCTCCCTTGACCTTCATCTTGGCGAGAAGCAACCATCTCCTATCCTGGACAGTACACAGCCTTTAGCTGAAGTAGTATGCCTCATTTGTTAAGATAGTGAAACCTGAGATCCCAGACTGAACCATGGGTACAGTAGCATTAATCTTCTGCTCCCCTGAACAGAAAAAGTTCACAAGTTGACAAGATTGTGCTAAGCCTGGCCGGCGATGGGGGGGAAGGGTATTAAAAAGTTGGCCTACAACCTGTAAGTGTAGAGAGGTTTTGGTGTGAGAGGACAGCATTAGATGGGGGAGCTTCCAAATAACACATTCCTCTTGACGTGTACTTGCTGAATGCCACCCGATATATAACCCATCCAAGCAGGTCTGGTTTTACCCCAAATAATTATTTGAGAATATGGAGTATTTATGATCTACTGTAGACCAGGGGTGGGTAATTATTTTCACTGGGGGGCCACATTGAAAATGTCAGAGAACATTGCGGGCTAAATTTATTTTTTAACCAACACACTAAGATGTTTTAAATAAATGTACACAAAACCGCTAACATTGTTAACTTCCACATTACATGTATGCATATTTCTACACCATTTTCATAATAAAACGTCCGTTTTCTTCTCTCGTTGTTTGAAAGCACATCAGTAAATAGAGTAGATCAAATAATTGTATGTTAGATAGAAGGTTTCAAAGGGCCCCAGGTCTGACTTTGCCCCGGCCTGCTGTAAACTGTAGTCGCTGTCTACAGTTTACCTGAGACCCACATATGTGGTTCTAACCTTGTAAATATTTAGAAAGATACAGTAGGCCTATATAGTATTAAATATATTTCAGCCAATAGGCTTTTACGTTTCATGGAAGTGCTTTTATATGAGGATAAAAACCTGTCTATTGAAATGAACCTTCTAGAAATTCCAACATAAAAGATGACACCAAGAGACAAAAAATTTTATGCTCTGTTGTGAAATATGCAGAACTTCCAGAGCCAAAACTAACAATTGTGCTTGTGCCAGAGTTAGTCAACCATATTTAAAACTACAGCTTCTATTCATTAAGCAAGAGACAGACACTCACAAATAAAATGAAACATTCTCAATTCAGCAAAAGTTGGTTTCTCTTATTCCTTTGTTATATTTTATTTGGCATGTTATGGTACAAGTAGGCTAATTTATGATCCTACAGAATACGTATAGTATAATAGACTGATGCCAAATGATGTCATGAATAACTTGCATAAATGTTATTCCAGGTGGTTAAGAGAGCAATACATTAAGGCATGCCTGCGATTTCTGTTTCAATATTCATTTTTCTCCACTGGTTTGTTTTTTCCCTCTTCCTATTGAAAAAAGAAATCACATTTAAAATCTTATCTCAAATAGCAAAACCCCTTTTTTTCCCAGCTACACTGTTGGACTCTTGATTTAGTCTGTTTAAAACATTTATTGGGGATTCTTTGCTTTAACATAAATATAAACTCTATTGTCTACACATGTGCCCTGCAAAGCCATATTATATTCTGCTGACACGGTGAGAACGTTGTAAGCACAGCACAGATAAATAAACTAGGGAGGTTAACAATACAGTACGTTGAAGGCACTCTGTTTCAACGAACAGTGGACCAGTGTGGAATCAGACATCCTGAGAACCTTGGCTGGTTTTGTAACGCATCCTATCTTCTGAGCAGTTAGCCATGTTCACAGATCTAAAATAAGTTAATTATCTATATATTATTCAACCATGGGTTTGATATAGAGGTCATATCAAATAACTTGTGATAAATAGTCAACAGTTTTGAAAGAAGATAACATGGTGACAGTTTTAGTTAAAAAGTAGGCTGTATAGCTGCACCTACAATATTTTATAGGTGAAGTCACACAAATCTACCCGCAATGCATGTTGTTACTTGCCAGACTGACCCCAGTTTGTCCAATAAATCCAGCTAAAAGCAACAGAAAATCAAGAAAGTCTGTTATCGTCTCACAGTCTAACCTTCTCTTTCTTTCTCATCACAATTATAGGCAACCAACTTCCACATAATGTATAGTTTTACAATCTGCTGATCCAGCTCGGCACAACTGAACCTCAATATGAGAAGCACTTTGCATGTTGTGGTTCTCTCCTGATTGGCTCAAACTTGATTTTTGTTTTTTCCCAAAACACAGCCTCTAATCTCAGGACACATCTGTGGTGTTGTCTCTTCTTGTGGAGACTGTGGTGGAGAAAAGCTCCAGGGCATTTTAGCTCCAGAATTCAAAGGGTAAGAGACAACATTAAAAAGGACTCTTCTTTTCTACGTTTTGGGAATTTGTAAAAGAGGTGTAATGGTGCAATAAAAGCAATGGTTGCTATGTGAAGAAACTGCAGATCCTTTCTTAAATAGAACAAAATGTAAAGTTCTGGACAAAAGATTTAGTAAGCATGCCTCGTGAATCACAAAGTTGAAATCCATATGCATTGATTTGGCAGTGAGGGTTTTAAAGTCTCTGGGAGGGGTTGTGTGTGGGGACAAATGGGACATTTGTCTGTTTCTGATGTGTTTCATACAGTGAAGTTGAGGGAAATATCCAGATGAAAATCATATGTAGAACATCATATTAAAATGGGGACAGATATGAATTCTGGGCATTACCTGAGATGTGTTATGACGTGGATAACTGAAGACCTGAGTGGAGAAGGGAGGATAGAGAAAGGATAGAACAGAACACTACAGAATAAAGTATGCTCCTCAATTGCCTTGTTGCCGTAACAACCCCAGATTTAAGCCCCAAGCATGCAGTTCATGGTTTATGTTAAAAACACTGCATGATGCGTGGCTGCAGCTTAGCTAAACCTGGTAACAACAAGCAGATTTACTCTCTCTCTTGAGGCCCGTGTATTTTGTACATGGTTTGGTTCCTTATACAAATACATTGAGCCTTGGATATACAGCGAGGAGTAGAGATGAGTGCGTGTCACAGAACGAGGGGTACAGGTTCTCAACCTGGCTTGTTATGCACAACCATATACTGCTTTGTCTGGTTGTATCACTCTGCCCCAAGAGAGGGCTAGTTGCATTCCTGGAAGGCAGTGTTGCTGTTATGGAATGTTTACAGCTGACTGCTGAAAAGAGCTCATTGTAGTTTCCACACAGTCAAGATATTGTGGTAATTATGAACGTAAAGCCCATAAAGACTTAAAGACTCAAATGTTCCATGAATCATGGGTCATGGCCCTCTATTTTAAAACAAACAATGCCATAAATGTAACAGAAATCCTAAACAAGTTAAAAAAATAAAAGTTTAAAAACTTTATTTTGGAGAAACATCTCAAATTCTATCACATTATTTTATAAGACTCATATATATCTATAAGGATATTGCCATGATGACTCCTTACATGTAAACAAACATCTGATAATGATAAAGATTAAATTCAACATATCAGATATGCAACTTTTAACATGAGTATCATAGAGCAGCAGTGAAGTTATAAAGCCACCTGTCCAACATTGTTTTGAGTTAATGTGTCTGATTAGATCTGTTCTCAGGACTGACTGACACCTCCCTGGACCTCGTCAAGAATGACTGACACCTCCCTGGTCCTCTTGTCAGATTTGTTGTGCCTGTTCAGCGGAGAAATTCATACCTGCTTTATCATTGGTTAATTTAGCATATATAAAGGGCTGACGTAATGTTTGGTATGTTTGGTATAAATCCACCCCTACATCTCACCAGCCAGAACTCAAAACATCCTTGTGTATAGAGAAGGGCTTTAAGTTAGAGAATGTTCACACGCTTTATTCTAAATGAATACATAATTTCAACTAGCCAAATATACTTTCACATTTGGTTTAGTGGAAGGACAATGTCTTCCATAACATAACAATATGAAATGTAACACATGCTTAAGAACAGACTTCAATATATCAAACAACATTGCTACAAAATATTACTCGCTTTCAGTATGAGCGAGTTAGTCTCAACAAAACCAAGATAATAAACTAAAACAGCACAAAAATTAAAACAACATACAGTATCAAGTGTCTCGTAATGTGGAACATCACATACCAAACGGACCACATCTAAGGTGAAGTAAGCGCCCAAGCAATAGTCTACATCATTCTTTATCCATCGAAGTTGAGTTGCGTTAACCCTCGAGTGCACAATGTCCTTCGGCTCATTCCGCAGACTAAACTGACTTGTCTCTCCTCCAGCCTCATCCCTTTGCGGTTGTTTACTACAAAATTGCCGCTTCTGTGTGGTCGATTCGCTACTGTTCCAGTGACAGTGAGCACAAAGGTTCATTTTCCAGCGCGTCTCGCTATAGCGTGCGCCTACTGCATAATGACGTCGGGTTCGATGTTGAAGAGCAGGTCGTCGTTGCCCCTCCTGACCTCCAGAAGAAGAGCCGTCTCCTCCAACAGCGCCCCCTGGAGGTCGGCCGTGGTAAGTAGGGGGCGGCCGTTCAGCTTCACGATAATGTCGCCGCCTTTAATGCCACCCCTGGCAACGAGAGAGGAGGGCAGAGAAGATGCAAAGACAGTGAGAGACCGAGGACAGTAAATGTTTATGGTTAATGCATTAGCTGCATTAGCTGCATTAGCTACATTAGCTGCATTAGCTACATTAGCTACTGTGTAGAGAAGAATGGCCATGTATTCTTTCCTTCAGCATGTATTAAGGTCAGTCTTCTAGAATAGTTTACCACACGGTAAACGGGACCTACTTCTGTGCAGGCGACTGAGGGACGACCTCATGGACGTAAATTCCACTGGCGACATCCGGAAAGTCTGGGTGCTGTACCTTCAGCTCCTCCACGAGCCTTCAAAAAGCACACACAGAAACACAGGAATGTACTAGGGCCTTCCCGAATAAAATTTGACAGGTTTCGAATACTTGACGGTTTTTCCAAAAGAGTATTTGAATACTCATTCTCAAATACACCATTAAAAACACTCAACTATAATAAATGTTTCGTAACCATCACCAAACCTCAAAGCGGGCAGCAGGACCGTTTGTGGGTTTCCAATAGCACATAACTGTACAACAGCAAGTACAATCAACGCTTTTAACTTTGAGTAAACCACTCACCTATGAAGTGAGTAGTAGTCCATCAAACCACCAATAACAGGACGCAAAGTCCACAGGTCGAAAAACAAACAAAAACCTTGTTACATTTGCAAGGGTCCAGACAATCCAGTAAAATATTTAGACGAAAACACATCACATTAATAAATACTGCATGGCCTGCTTTGCATTTATTTTATATTAGCCATTCATAGCTTCAGTGAGAACACCTATACACATAGCCAGCTCTCAAAATGGCTGCTTTGACACATCAATTAACCCAATCAGAGCTGTCCAAAAACATATATTAGCCCCGCTCTCTTCTTTCAGAGAGAGACAATTGCAATAGATGGTGTTAACAACATCTTTCTGGGGCAAACCGCGCATGTTTCGTATGGATGGCCTACATCCCACGGATGTAGGCGCATTACGCTTTCTAGAAACATAGATAGATGTTTAGCTCAGGCATGACACATCACTTTAAAGCATGTGCGGATATAGGATAGAACACTTTTAGAGGGTGCGGAGTCTGATAGTTTAGAGAACAGGGGGCAGGCACTCAGTGTGTCTGCCATC
>JAODTR010007988.1:0-30592 GCA_025399935.1 Amblyopsis rosae | reverse complement strand
AAAAAAAAACCCCCCCCCCCCCCCCCCCCCCCTCTCTCTCTCTCACACACACACACACACACACACACACACGTGCATAACACTGAACAAAGGTCACAACATTCTCCAGGGTACAAAGGTCTCAAAGAGTGTATTTATGCGCATGTGTGCGTTAGGAACTATTTGGTGAAGAGGGTGTGTGTGTGTGTGAGTGTGTGCACAACCGATGTAACAGCCAATACACGTATTTTTACGGCTTTATTAACCTGATTGCATTCTTTTAAACATGTTACCACGATAAGTGGAGTTCATTTGCGCAAGACCCGATGGAAAAGGTCCTTAAATTGTGCACGTAGAATCAAGCCAACATGCACACAAACGCCATGGGCACACAACACTTATTACTAGAGGCTATTTCTCCATGGTGCCAGTCCTGTTTGTCTATGAGTTAGCACTGACTGAGGAAAAACAAGGAGATGTGACCTGCATTATTGGGCAATCTGGTTACCAGGGGTTACACTACAACAAACATCTCTTACACACACTCAACCGAGATGAACATATATTTGCATGTGAGGTATTATATTTACAAATGCTTTCAAAAGTAGAACTGCATTTCATGTTGATATGATTGTGTTTGTATAATTTATAACAATATTATCAGCCGGGTAGGGAAAATAAAATAAACACGGCTTTCAACATTGACTTTAATCTACTATCTTGGCCTGTTTTATTGAAGTTGTGACAAATCTCTTCGACTTATCTTTTTTAACAACTCAAAATTCCTACTCAACCCCACTCACCCCCTATCTCAATCTATTGCCCACTGCTCTGATTTGGGGCTGTCTAGCCTGCGTGCCCGTACAGGTGTCTGCACAATGCTTTTGTCCCACTATTCATTCAGCATCAACAATAAAGAGCTATAGGGCAACTATACACACTATGCTGATGACACACTAATTACATTTTCTGCATGTATAATTGCAAACGCATTGTCCCATTGCTCATTGTGTGTTTGTGGCTGTTCAGTTTCACTAGTTTTGTCCTCTTTATAGTGCCTCTCTACTGCCGTTATTTGTGAAATTTAATATATTATGTGTGTTATACCGGGCCCGCAAAACAAATTTAAAGCGTACAAAGTGTGCCTAGTTACATTGTCATAGAGATGTTGACTTTGAAAATGGGAAAGTAATTAAAAGTTAAAAAGCTGTCCTTGAAAATAAACAGAATTAGACATTTTTTATGGCATTGTTTTTTGGGGACACCTAGCAACAGTGAAACATTCATAAATTAGCATTTGCATTTCCTGATATAGGCAGGGCCTATTTATTTAAGCCTTGAGTGGTGTTTTGTCATGGACTGACACAGTATGGTCAGATTATTTTGTCTCTGCCTGTCAGTTGTGCAACCTGACCGCTAAAAGGTTTGGAGCTGGGCGTCCTTCCCCCCTTCCGATCCAGGTCACTGGGAACACTATGGACCCTGTCAGCTTTTGTATAACCGCATGCTAAACGTCAGGGGGGCATTATATGAGCATGTGCAAGAGTGTTGGGTAGGGGGTTGATGAGTGAATGTGGTTTGGGGGTGGACTGCGGTTGATGGCGCAGAGTCAAAGACCATGCTCCTCTCTCTCCTCAGAACAGCGAAGAGCCCTGCGTTTCCCTCCCTGTTTGACCGTTGTCCACTCTCTCTCCCTGGGCCCTCTTCCATTGTTTTTTGCACCCTTCCCCCTCCCCTTGGTTTTTGAGGGCATGTCTGCTGCCTTGTTGTCGAGACCCTAAATGAGTCTTGACTGGCCTGCGGGCCACTGGAGAAACACAAAGGAGAGCGTTCCCCTCGCTACAGTTGAGCCATTGTGGGGACCGACAACGCACTAATTGGCGATGACAATTAAGCGCGGTCGACACTCAGGTTCAATTTGGCAACCGCTCAACATCGCAGGCAAATGAATCCTATTGCTTTAGAATTGTGTGCACACAGAAACACAATCACGGAAAAATATTCAACAGAAACAGGACAGAGTTTTATGTATATGGTCATTATAAGGTATGTTTCACATATTCTGCCCACCTCTCAGCTCTGTTCAGTTCTAAGTGAGAGATGCGAGGCCCGAGACAAGGTCATGAGCTCATATCCTGCCAACTAACCACAAATGGACACATTATCTTTTGTTATGTCAGCTGACTATGTAGAGATTTGTAATTGTTTCACATTCCCGGATACAACTCCACACCCACCTCCTTGACAATAGAAGTGATAAACTCTTTCAGAGCATGTCTTTTAGTCTTTTCCTCAGAAACCGTTTGGTTGTACAGCAAATGCAAACCCTGTGCCTCCATCATCACTGGCCATGGATGTCCATGGATGTGGACAGACATTGGTAAAGTTTTACAGGTTGATGCTTGGGTATACTAATGATGAATGTTTCTTAAAAGAGTACACCTTTTTATAGTTTGAAATCAGGTGTGCTGACTGGATTTATCTGCCATTGTAATGTCAGAATGACCAAGCCAGATGAGTGCCTCAATTAATGCAACAATCAGTTTACATTCAAATTAAATTCTGTTAATAAAGTTAATAATAGCCCTACATTTCTAAATGCATTGCATGTGTGATAAAATGTTCAACATTTACTTTGAACAAGGTTGTTTTTATTGGCATCAGCTGCAATCAGACAATGTTAACCAAAAGGAAACAATGATATAAATAGAGTCCCTGTACTTGCATAAGAGTTTGGCGTTAAAAAAATACAAAAACAAACAAATTCAAAATGCAAACCAAACAGAAAATACAATGGGGGGAAAAAAGTTAAGTCCAGCAAATAAGTTAAAAACTTAATAAATATCTTTCAAGTCAAATAAAACCCTAGCTACTGTACAGTATTTCATACTTCATAGGGCTCTCAACAATGTTTATTATGCTTTATATGTTATGTAGGCTTACTATGTATGCTGCCTTCTTGATCAGTCTCAATTCTAACTTAACTTTCCCTGATTAAATAAAGGATGCAATACGCCTTCCCTTCACACATCCTGTAGTAAAGAATTAGGTAATCTCATATTGGTATTCAGAAAGGATTGATGAGGACATTTGTTAGTTTTCCCAACAGCAGTAGATATGCTAAGACGTAAAGACATTACTTAGGATAGTTTCTCAAACAAAGTGGCTTTCAACAAATTCCAAAACATATCCAGGCCATACAGAGCAATAACCTTATTAGCACAGTAAACAAAAAGTACATATTTCACTCCTTTCAACTTCACTATCCAGGCTGTTTGAATAAAATGGCCATGAAAGCACAATGTCTTATAACACATATGGTTTAGAAGTGACAGCAAGTTGAAGAGAAAAGTCAACAGGGGCCAAACACAAGCGGTGCCCACTGCATTCATGGGTCTGACATTCACTCACATATGGCATACTGATGCTAAATATAAGTAAACAAAACATAGTACAAAAAAAATAAATAAAACATTCAGAGTGCAAACAAAATAGCTAAAGTAAAAAAAAAGACAAATTCCCAGATTTTGAAAAGTAAAGCATTTTTCAAGATATCATCTAATTGTAATATGCTTACACTTTTTTGGAGCAGCAGGCACACATCAGTGTAATTTGTAATCTCACAAATTATTTTTGTTTATATATAATAAACAATAAGTGACAGAAAAAGCAGCGCACATATCCCTTCTTTACCGTAGCAGAATATTTAAATATATGTAAAATATAATTGTAAGACTACAACATTATACTGTACATGCTTTATTCAACATGGCTAACAGTCAGATCTGACCTTCATTTCACACAAAACCAAATATATCAAAATACACCCATGGTATTCCATGTGGTTACAGTGGTTATTACAGTAGGTTATTCACCTCTTACTTATAGATGTGCACGTTATTGGGGATACACTGGAGAAGGGGGAAATACAAATAAAACATATAGGCCCTCAACAGAGCTTTAACTTTGAAACCTACTAAGCCAATGAAAGGCAGGGCTACCGTGCTCCATAGAGGAACACATGAGGTTATAAAGGCCATCTAGGTTGCATAGGGCGGACACCCGAAGCTGAAGCTGCAATCTTTTCTTTTGATTCTGCACGAGTGTAGAAAGAGATATAATAGGAGGGGAAGACAACAGGCAGCGTTGAAAGGAAAACACTGTTGTTATTGCCCATGTCACTGTACAGTTCAAGTAATGAAAGTCCAGGGGGTTAACACAAATGTATGGGAAGTCTCAACTCACAGACATCCACTTCCCTCCCCCCACAAAAACAAAAAGAGTCAAATTCCATAATTTCCATTATTACAGTTTAAGGTAAGCAAGGATTAAAAGGAGATATGGGGAGGGGAGTTCATTTCATTTGATGCTAGAGTTTAACCCTCTCTCCCCCACCTGTGGTCTGACATCTTTTTGCACATGCATTATAGTGCAAACTATATGTGAAGGGGACAAAGACACTGAGAGAGGCCTTCCTGTGCTTTTATTTCAGTCATTTGAACCCTCACACCTCCAGTCACACATGTCCGTATAATATATCCACATGATACTGTGTGGTGATGACGCCTCACACCAGCTCTCTCTTTGTCTCTATCTCAAGGGAATACAAGAGTGTGTACTTATGAATCAGGGTTATGTAATGGCTTACCAGAAGACCCTACAGCGGTGACAGTCAATACAGTCAGGTTTAACAGATAGGAATGTCTTGAGTTGGTGCTGTCGGAGTAGATGAAGACTGTGTGTGGCATTGTTTAGCTGACTGTCCAGCACCCCCCCTACACACCACAATTCACGGATCACCGAGGAATTTCACTGTAGAGAAGGGGAAAAGCATCTTCTTTGTCCTCCATTGACCCCTGTGTGTGTGTGTGTGTGTGTGTGTGCGTGCGTTTACTGCTGTGTGCTTCAGGTGTCTTGGTAGGGCAGGTGGTAGCAGCCGTCATCGTCGGGGGACCAGAAGGAGGAGGGTCTCTTGTGGTGCAGCTCCTTGCGGACGCAGCGGGGGCACGGCTGGGCTTTCTGACGACACTCCGCGTGGAACACCGCCCCGCAACCGCCGCACCTGCGCACGCAACACACGAGCGCACGCACACACACACACACACATACATAAAAGGCTGTAAGCGCCGCCCATTACCGGCACAGGGGTCAGGTGTCGCAACATTTTCGGGACCTCGTGCACATGCACCGGGGTGCAGTGTCCCTTTAATAAGTTAGCTAGTACGTTTATGAGTGTGCAGATAAGGATGGGGTGATTTGCCGGTTTTCAAACGATACAAAGTGTCAATGAAAATCACACCTCAGCACTGTTCCAGCACACACCACAGTACCGGATCTGCACTGACCAAACCAGGGCTAGCACAGCTCCCTATATAAGAGGGCTTATCAAACCTTGGGGCAGGTAATGTGCATGTATAATATCAGAAAAATATTGAATGTATTATTATTAACTTATTTGAACAAGATCGGATTGTTTTATTATTTCACTCTGTCGGTCACGTGACCCCACGTGACCTACAGTTTGAGACCCGGCGCTTTAGACTAGCGGTGCTACATAGTTTCTGCCACTAGCAGTGACTCTCCGTTAAGTCCACGCCTGTGTTTGTCGTGGCTCGGTGGCTCAGGTAGAAGAACAGAAAGTTGACCCAGCCTTACCAGCGGATACAGCTGTCAACCGTGTTTACTCAGCTAGCCTCAAGCCACCTTTACATAAGTCGTAAAAACACACCTCAAATCTGAGGGGTGTGTGCATTGCATGTATTGTAAGCATTGATGTGGCTTCCGTGAACAACTGATACTATGTTTTCTGCCGCCACCACACACACACACACACGGTAATAATCTCTGAAGTGTTCTTTCCTCCTTGGGCCTGCTAACCCCCCGACCTTCCGCTATGCTCTAGGAGGCCGGCTGGCTCCATGTCTTATCACTGTGCTGTCTGTCACACATGGTGTTGGCAAGGGTGACAGGGGCCAAGACACTTGCTGGGATTAACGCGCCATGCCATTCCATGCCAAGCCTGGCCTTTACCCGCGCAGACACCCGTGCACGCTCACATACATGGACTGACGCACGTAGACGGCTCAGGGTGAAATCCAAACGAACCATTTGTTTGGCTTTCTAAGCCAGTGATCTGAGCCAAGGTGTGGATTTGAAAGCAGCCCTTAGGGGAGACATAACACTCAAGTTGCACTGTTTACATTTCCCCATGGCTTATTTTGGACGGCAACAGATTTGGGACAACAAAAAAAAGAGGGAACGCACAGCCGAGCTAAAAGCTGAAAGGAGCCCGAGGAGGTTCTTACACCTTCTGGGGGGGCTAACGTTCCCGAGCCTCAGGGGCAGGGGAAGATGCCGTCTCCCCATGGAAAGGAACCTATTAATAAATAGGTCGTTAGAACACTAGAACACATCCTCCTCCCACTACATACTGCAGTGTGTGTGTAGTGTAAGCTAAGAATGGTCCGTCAAACTCAACCATTGTGTGGGTGGTGTTTCGTCGGCCTCTGTGTCGGCCTTTGGCTGAAAGCAATGGCAAACAGAGAGAAAAAGTGATGCGATGTGGCTCTCTCAGGTTGCACACGTAATTGCGTTCCATATGGAAGTGCTAACACGGGCATGGCGTTGAAACACACACTGCAACATCAAACGGGCCATTACCTCTTGGTGGCGCTCTCCTGGAAGGGGTAAATGACCTGCCCGTTGTGGCACAGCTCACAGATGAATCCCTTCTCTCGACACAGGCTGCAGCTGAAGACGTGGGAGCTGGCAAACTTGATCACCTTGGACAGGAAGGGAGCTAGCTTCCCGTCAATCACCTGGGATGGGCGGAGTCAGAGACACAGGTGAGATATAAAGTCCTTCAATGCCTAGTGTATGTGCAAGACTGCGATAGTGTTATGTGGTGCGGTATGAACCACTTTAATTGTGTTCCCATTTAGAGAGCTAGGGCTGTATAGCCTCCAGATTTATATACCAGATTTTATTGGTATTATCTTACAATCGCTTGCCCACCTTTAAATACAAATTACAATTCCACTTGTGGAAATTTAAGGTCAGCCTCAGCACAGATGATCCCATCACCAAGCGTTGCTTTTCATTTCAAATCAATATTGATTGTCTGAAAGCGGTTAGAATTGTCACGGCATCATCAACAAACCAAAACAAACTAAATATAGTTATCAATTTAGCTGTGTTTACAGTTAAGGCTGTGAAAAGACCTTAATGACCAGTCACCTCTGGTGTAAACAGCCCTTAAACCTACAGTAATAGAGAGCCACAAAGAAAAGCAAATACACAGAGACACGGCGAGAGAGAGAGAGAGAGAGAGAGAGAGAGAGCGAGAGAGAGAGAGAGAGAGAGAGAGAGAGAGAGAGAGAGAGAGAGAGACATGGAGAGAGGGGCCTAGGCCCGGAGCGTTCACCCCGGCCCTGGGAGCACATACAAGTGGCTACACCTGGCAGTGCCCAGGACCTCCCAATTATAAACCCCCCCATGCTTTCTCTTGAGAGAAGGGAGGGGGGCGGTGGTGAAGGGGTAGACCGAGAGGGGGAAATGGGGATTGAGAGTGAGGGAGCAAGAAGGGAGAACATCCCAAGTGCCTCTCTCGTTTTCTGTGCGTCGCGCACGCACAAATGCACACACACACACACATCAAACATTTATCATTTGAGCGGTCGTAATGTATTGTGTTCCACTAGCTATAAATGATATCACTGTAAATCATACAGCACTGCTCGGGGCTATGAGGAGCTAAATGGGACCTTTCCCTGGGTGGTCTTCAGCCAGAGGTGGGGGTGGGGAGCTTCTGTCCATATACCAAGTCATCCATCACCTCTAGGCCTTATCTGTCTGTCTGTCTGGCTGTCTGTCTCCATCCATCCATCCGTCCGTCCGTCCGTCCAGCCTTCCACAGTCATCTCCTCCTAGTGTCTAGCACGTGTCACGGTATCACAACCTCTGGCTTGGTCTAGACGTCCTGTCTCTCCACTAGAACAACGGCTAGCGACTCATAAACCCATTGTATACAGCCATAACATACAAGCCTGTTTTATTACGGCACATAGGAAAAACAGACAGATGGATCGGGAGAAGGAAACATACACTACGTGTCCTAGGTCGGGGATGGTGTTAAATATAGGCTGTGGGACAGACAGACAGACGGACGGACAGGCAGGCAGACGGACAGACAGGCAGGCAGACAGGTAAACACAGTGTCACTGCCTGGGTCTGCTAAGTCGATCCAGTCTAGTCCCGGTCCAGGATGACAAATGGCCCTCCAGATGGACGGTGACAGGGCCAGTAATTAAGCAGCTCTGTAATTGGACCAGGCACAGTCAAAACACTGGCAGCGCAGCTCTGGGTGGCACACTGATACTAATGTGGTGGGGGTAGAAAGGTGGATGGATAAAGAGTGGCACGAAGACGTGGATGGAGGGATGAATGGAGGAAGGGAGGGAGCTGGAGGGGAACAAAGAGGAGACAATACAGCCATTCACATAAAACTAGTCCAGGAATTTATATAAAGTGTCAATAAATAGTTAGTGTCTTTAAGGATTCATATACATAGTATGATGCCTTTATAGTATGGTAGACCCATTGAAGCCTATGCAGAAACATATCACGTTGTTTACCACTCTAGCCTTTGGGTCAAGGTTTTATTGATGCTATACTGATAAGACCTGTGCATGTGTGCGTTTAAGGCCAGGCCCGTCAGCAGCTACCTGCGCTCCCTAGCTTCTCCTGGAAGCGGCATCGGCCACCTCCCCTTAAAGGCAGGGTCAGAAATTCTTGCTAACTTTGAGCTCAAATCAAAACAGCATCAGTGCACAGTATCAGTAACAGCGAGGACACCGGCACTGCCTCAGCGTAGTGCTACGGCTTTGTTGATGAGCGGTGTTCGCCCCTTTGTTTATGTTACTATTTGCAGAGCCAGGACTGTGTAGAAGCATCAGATAGCGGTAAGCTAGCGAAATACGAGGACATATTTGTTGAATTTGACACAAAGTATATTAGCTTACATTTAGCTTGCGATAGCTGACTTTCCCACATTACACCTCTATCCCCCATGACCACCTCTCCTCCGCAGCCACTTTGGGACTTGACATCCTTGCAGGCTGCCCCCCCCCCCCACCCCCACCACACACACACCGTTTCTCCTCCCTCCTCTTCAACCCCCCACCACCACCCGCCCCACGCAGAGCTTCTTTGTGCTTCCAAACCGCCTAATCCCCTAAAACTGCTGTTTAGCAGCCGTTACCCCTGCCCTGCTCCTCCTCACACACAAACACACACACACAGTTACGGCGCCAGAGCTCCATTAGAGGTCTCACTTAAACAGGCGGGATTCACAGTGACATGAAGACAAGAATTAGCAGTGGACAAACACCCTCCCCTCACACACACACTAAACAAGGTTAGTGCTGCCATAATGACATTTTTTTTGTTTTTGCGTGCGTGCGTCTGATGGGGCGCATGTAAACGTGCGCTTACGTGCATGCCGATAATGTGGTTATGGCCCACTCTGGGCGACAATCTGATTTCAGAGACGTCCATGTAAACCTGAAAACCAATTTCTATTATAGGGCTGACAGTTTAAAGAGAAGCATGGCTAACAAACGGTAGATTTCTGCCAGATAAGCCTCGGACACGTCCCTGTCAGAGTTACTTTTGCATGCACATATAAAAAGCATATGGAAGGAGAAATCCAATTAGTGGCTTTACCGTAGTCAGATTATAGCAGCGCATGTGTACAGTCTTAACCAGCTTGTTCAGAGCAACCTGGTTAGTTACTCGTGTACCGGTACAAGCATGCTAAGAACGTTGAACTTGTGCTCCATCAAGCCGTCTCAAGTCCCCATCTAAATCATAGAGAGAGAGCTGGCACAGAGCAGTGTGGACCCCCAGGTTCTCAGCAACTCTTCCTATATGCAGGGCTAAACAAACATTATTTGATTTAATGAGACGAGAAATAAAACTATTCACGCAGCATTGTGAGCATCTCGGCATTAGAGGGTGACACGGGAAAGGATTTTCAAACCTCTCCCATCCCTCTCCCACAAAAAAGAAATGTACTCCCATTCTCTCCCAGTCCTGTGTTGTGTTTGTTGACCATAGTCTCTCAGTTGGAGAAAAAACTAAACAAAGTAGCCTACAGATCACAGTCATAGTTGATGAAAATATTTTAAGATGACAATATTGTTTGTTATTTTCACCAAAGCAAACAGGAGAGTATAAGTAGACAAGAGATTGACTAGAATTTAGTTAAAAATAACATAATATAGTTTATTACTATAATTGTATTTGTGTATAAAGTTGTCCGTCATAGTGTTATTACTATTCCCTCTCCCGCCCGCTGACATTTATTTCTGTCCTGTCCCAATCCCGTGATTAATAATTATTTTGTTTCCCATCCCGCGGGAATTCCGAAAGAAAAGTCAGTCTCTACTTGGCATCTCGCATCCCTCTGACCTGACCCCCCCCTCCCCCTCCCTCCCCATTAAGACTCCCACAGAGCAAACAGTGTCCAGGTAAGCCTATACAGGGCTTGGAACAACACACATGCTTTAAACAAACTGAGTCCAATACAGAACGAGTTTGAGGGACAACCATGGGCTCTTGTGGGCCCAGGCTGTAGCCAGGGAGTCCAGTCTGCTTGGGTGACCTCCTTTTGGACCAATAAAAGCCATGTTGATTAAGAGCGACCATGGCAAATCAAAAGAACCAAGCTTGTTAACGTGGACACCAATTAAGAAGAGCTGTGCTTCAGACGCACTAAGAGCAAGGGCGAGCAAGCATGGACGAGACAGACAGACAGAGAGAGAGAGAGAAGACCACTAAATACTGTACACGCGTGTGTTGGTAGATGCACTAATGTATTCTAGGCCTACAATTAAAACAGAGAGAGAGAGATATTTTAAAAAGAAGATAATTGTGTGTGCGTGAGAGAAAGACAGTGAAAGGAGGTTATGGGAAGAATGAAGGTACGTCACGCTTTGTTTTCCCTGCCTGTTGATTCTGAATGTGACCAATTAGTGAAGCAGGGCAAATGGGGTGGTGTGTGTGTGTGTGTGTGTGTGTATGCGGGAGGGGGGCTGTGTATTTGGGGCTCACAGAGCGATGGAGGGGAGAGGGGAGGGCATAGTCCAACATAATGACAAACCAATGACTCTAATGCCCAACCGACACAGAGACCTAGACCAACAACACACTAGGCTATTAGACTGTACTCATTACCACAATGGTATGTGTTCACATGTGCACGTTTATGTGCACATGCTGATATTCAAAGCTACCATGAAAATGCACTAGCTAGCTACAGTAGCACGGGCTGTGTGCATGTCATTTACATACAGCGTAACAGTGTTTGCCTGTGTGTTTACCTGCTGCAAGTCAGCCAAGGAGTAGAGGTGAATGTGCTGCAAAAGGTATTCCCTTGGTGAGATCCTGCGGAAGGACAGACAAACAGAGCCAATGAGCGCCATGACAGAGGATAAGGTTTGTGAGAGCAAGGGGCCTGGCTAACAACACCCAGCCATAACGTTATGGGTTCTACTCCACACATGCATGGCCCACATGTAGGCATTCTTGAGCATAACAATCGGGGTGTTTCAAAATGATGGACCCAATTTCAATGTCACCAGGGCAACAAAACAAGTTACAAATGATTTAATAATAAAGATACACTCCATGCCCCTCTCTTTCATTCATGGGCGGTCTGTGGTTGCAAAGATAAGGTGATTTAAAATTGGGTCCATCATTTTTGAAGCACCCTGTAGGATGTAGGACGCTCCTTGATACTTGTAATTATACTTATTGTAAACAGCTTTAGATAAAAACGTCTGCCACCTAACAGTGGCCATGTAGCCCTATTAAGCTATTTGACACTGTAATGTGATTAAAGGCTTTATAATTAACATGACAAGATTTAGTTAAGTAAATCCCATGTCTTGTATGCAAGTGGAAGCAACATATGCAGCAGACTCCCATCAATCAAGAGCAACATAAAAGTATATCATTAACAACGGTAACAACAAGTAATTCATGTGGACGGGGTGGCCACTGAGATAACAAGTGACATTCTCAACTTTAGGGCAGTATTATCAATCAATGAATTACCAACGGCCATCAGATTTGATTTGGTTATTTGATTTCAAATGTAGCCATCACATTGGATCATGACTGAAACAACATGGTGCACAGATTTTTATGTTTTTGTACAGCTACACGTCACTATGTCTATTTATAAATATCAAAACTGCACTCAAATAATTGGTTGCCCCTAACACCAGTGTTCTCTATTACATGCTATTCAGTCACCTCTTTGTATCAACATTATATGGAGATCATCCTTTTCATATTCATCAATAGTAAGAAGACCTAAAGACATTTATTTTAATCCCCCCGGCCTCCCACACTACATACATGCACGCATACTCCTGATTAATATGAACCGTAGACTTGAAATTTCCCATCTGCCATACGTAGGCAGATAACCAATAGCTTGTGCTAAGATGCAACATGTTGAGAGAGTTATTGTTCCCGTTTATGTCAGTAGGAGGATGTGGAATACTTTTGGAGATTTGGTGGAGGAATAACACACCAGACACCAGGATGAAAATATAAATGCAGGGTTAGGGTTCCAGACTGCTAGAAAAGACCTCCAGAATCACACTATACAGCCATCTTTCAATAGTTTAAATTATTAGTTCTTTATTTTAGCAGGGTTGGGCTTTGATATTTACAGTAGCCTGAAGTGTATTCATTTCAAATGGATAATCCAGCCCACTACAGACACTATGTTTGCATTAAATTAGCATTCCGATCTTAATACAGATAGCAACGCATAATGTAAAGTGACATCCTATAAGCCGTGCTGTATCCACGCGGGCTTCTGATTCAGTGCTATGTTAACTGTGCAAACTACCTCAGAGCTAGCACTTCATTTAACAAGGAAATATTGCCAACAAACTACTGAATGGTAGTGCATTACTATAGAGCAGACAGAGGGCTGTAGTGTTTGGCTCTGTGTGTGTGTGTGTATGTGTGTGCGCATATGAGGCCTCCTTAGTTAAAATTACTACCATGGGTGTCTCCATATTAAATCCTGTCTAAGCTCTGATGAGTGTCACCAAAATACAAGCGTTGTGGGTATGTGTGTGTGTGTGTGTGTGTGTGTGTGTGTGTGTGTCTGTGTACTGTACACACTGTGGTGTTAGGCACAACTGATAAACTACTGTTTTTGCTTTGATAAACTACTGTAACCATTGGATACCACAACATAAGAATATATAAAACACACAAACCTGTGTGAAATAAAATGAACCAAACATGCACAAAGTACATACATGGACACATTGTGTAAGTGAACATACTTTAAGCTAAGACATAGTTTAAGTGAGTGTCTGTCTTGATAACAGCACTTAAGAACTAACATGTATGATAAGATTATGAACATTGGCAAATACATGTATACACACGAGCACAATTATGTGTGTATGTACACACCGTACACACACATAACCTCAATTTATAAATTTGCTTAACCGTTCTCTGATGGGCAATAATATCAGTGTATAATATAGTTTAGTGTATATAGTATGACAACAATTACTAAACTATGTTTAATCAAACTCTTTTAACAAGTGGTACAGGGTATAGTCTGAACTTACAGTAATAATATACAATACATTTGATAAGAAACACATGTCCACACTAATGACTTCTTTCGCCCCTGTGACGACAGACCTTTATGCAATTCAACAAAATATTGAACAAACCAAGACCACATGATTATTGTACACTGAGAAAACGTTTGCGTCAAAGCGGTGCTTGGTAATATATTGCAACATTGTTGAACTTAAAATACAACAATTCCTTAAATTAATAAGATGCTCATTTGTGGTTAGATATCATCTACCCGTAACCCTGACAAAGAATACACTTGTGCACAAACATGTAAAAATGTTTATTGCAACAAATGTCCATTTGCTATGCTCAACTGTTTCGTTAGACCTCACTTGGAAACACACCTTTCACAGATGTGTGTGTGTGTATCCACCTATCATCCAGTGATTAAGCCACAGTGTACAGAAGGCAGGTCAGACCTGGGTCAATATGCGCTTTGTGTGAACCAGCTGGTTGAAGCACGGTCTCTCAACTGCGTGGGAAGTCCTGGAGATATGCACTTGCCATGTGTGCAATCTGTGTGTGCGTGCGCTTTGCATTTAAAAGTATATAATGCTAGCATGTTAGCATGTTTCATTCAATCATTGCTTGAATAATTGTATTATATATACAGATTATATAGAATTTCACATCTATATAGAAAATATATTTATAAATATATTTTAATCTAGAGTTCTGAAATAACCCAATACAACCCAAACACATGAATTACTAGTGACAGCTCTTCCACATATTTTAAGCCACCAAGAAAATACTGTATTCTCCTCTACATTGAACCCTTATATTACATCCAATACTAAAAGGAAAACCATACGGCACACTTAGCTGTCTAGCCACATTTGACACTGGGTCTAACTTTTGAGGTTGAGAAATGCTGTTATAAGCCGCAAATACCATTCTCTCTGACTTGTTGCTCACAATAAGTTAGTGTGTGTGTGTGTGTGTGTCAGACATCTTCCTCCACATCCTCCTTGCAGCAGACTGATAGCCAGTGGAAGATTTTAGCGCCATGGCTCCCATCAATCCTGCCATGTTTGGAAGTCGCGGGGCATTAGCTGCCGCAAGCTAATGGGGGCTGAGGTAAACACAGAGTACTGTGATGCTGTGTTGCTCCGCACTGACCGACCTCGCTCTGCGTTACACTGCATTACCATGACCACACGTAGACACACAGACATGCGCACGTACAGTTTATATTTGACAGCTCGAAGAGGCCTTAGGAGTAGTGGCAGGCATTTCTACGGGGTGGTATAATCCCATAATCATAGCAAACTACTGTAGAGCTATACACATGGCATTAGATGCACAAACACAGCCCTAAGGTACAGTAGGTGCTGTATAGGGCCTTAAAACCCAACCATCACCACTGCAAAGGTGTGTATGGGAATTTGAAGTAATACAAAATCAATGTAATAAAAATATCAAAAGGTTGTTTTTGTGGCCTATCCAACAAAGACATTATTGAAAGTAATTGGGGTAAAAAGTGAAGTAATGGAAAGGAAAGTGTCAGTGGACAGACTTGTTTCTTTTAGAACAGTACGGTGGAGGAATACCACTTCCTGGCAAGTCAGTGACCTGAACAGGCATAGACACATTCATCAGCTCACAGACATGCCCTCACAGTGTGTGGGAGCCCTCAAACAAACAGTCTCCCGGAGCCACACACAAACACACGTTTGCACATACAGGCTCACATAGCCTCACATAGCCTCCATACTAACATAAACACACAGGCATTTGACGGTTTTACGTGTAAATAGTAAATACACAATAAATGTTTTTATAAAAAATTAATTACAACACAATATATCCTAAATTCATAGGATAGAAATGTGTTAACAATGCAATTGCACCATTCTGACAATGTATTGTTTAAGCCCCAGACACACTGCAAGCTACTAGAAGCAATGGAGCAACCAGAGACAATGGAACGTCAATGAGATTCAGCGACGGGAAGGGACAACAGGCGAAATAACCGTCGGTGACGAGTGGACCGTTTGCAGTGTGTCTGGGGCTTAATAGTCTATTAAATACTGTATATCTTATTAGATTTTTTAACACCCATATCTGAGAACAAGCCTAATCAGGCAAATTAACTCTAAACATTTCTGTCGACAGATGTTTCAATAAATAAATAATAAGGGAGCTGTTTGCAAGCTAGACAGGAAAAAGTCCTTTTTAAATTTTTTATAACAATTCCAGGTCACTGTGGAGGAAAACATCTAACTTTTTACCTGCACTCCAAACCCAGCCCATAAGCATGTCAAGGTAGGGACAAGACGAGACCAGACATGGCTTCACATCTAGAGGCCAGTGTTGTGTTATAGTGGAAAGCCCCTCAGCCCCACTGACCTACCTACGCCTGAGGTCCTCTGCCACGACAGCTCGACAGCTGAACAGGTAGGCTCTGAGCGACTGGAGCTGCTGGCGCAGACGCAACACGGCGCTGAGCTGATCGCTGTGCTCGTACAGACAGGGGTTGAGCTGTTGCACGTCCAGCAGGGGCTCCTCGTACACGAACTCCAGGAACTCCTTGGCCTGCTTCGACACCTGCGGGGGTCACATATGGGGCCAGAGGCCGCGCCGTTGGCCACAATGCACACATTTACCACAGCAGAGGGAAGGGGGTGATCTGATTTGTCTGCTGGTGGCATAATAGAATTGTGCATGTATCTGATGTTAAGGGATGCAAGCAGAGACATTAGAATACTAACATAGAGCAACGTAATTCATCTCTATTGTAGAAAAAGGGAGTGTGTCGCCTTTAGGGCTGTGTATTGAATCTGGTGTGCGATACGTTTCACGATACAGGGGCCACGATGCGATATTGCGATATATTTTGACATATCACCTTGCAATATATTGTAAGGCGTTCTATTGCGATTTGTAATTTGTGGAAAACTGTCATGGCAATGCTACTGTGTGGTGTCGCTGCAAAAAATAAACACTTTTTTTTTTTTATCAATAGTGTTTTTGAGAATCTATACAGTATCGTGCAACGTAATATCGCGATACTCGGGTGTATTGATATTTTCTTACACCCCTAGTTGCCTTAATTACTAGTAACCCGGCAGCTGCATCTAACATACATAGCCTGAAGTAAAAGTAAATCTTTGCAAAAAGAAATTCTGTTATAGCCTCACATTGAATGTAGGTAGTTAGGAATTAATACAATATCTAGGAATGACACGGATATGATACTGAGATCAGAAATCGGTCCGACACGGACTTAAGATGAATCGGTATCAGTGACAATGAAACTGTTGTAACCGATCTATCGGGCTAATCCAATTAAATGAATGTACATGCGTAGGCCTACTATCAAGGATCAACAATGTCTAATCTAATCTACCCAGGCCACACTATCAGCAGCAAGTTTCTAAAATGTATCCAAGTCCTAAAATAGAGATTGGAATTTATTCGTTTATTTGCAACTTAACTAGAGGTCAGTGTTGTGTTAGCAAAATAATGCATACATCAATAACAACATTGTAATGTTCCTTATATTAATATATAGCCCATGTTATATTATGTGGTACAGAGTTATGGAATCAATGTTAAGACTGATGGTTCCTTACACAAAACATGATTCCCAGTCTCTTTCGCAGTCACAGTGAGGAATACATCTTAATTTAACACTGGAGTCGGATCAATACCCGTTATCAGCCAATACCCAAAGTGCAGGTATCTGTATCGGTTTATCGGGACTTAAAAAATTGGATTGTGCCATCCCTAATAATTTCCTCTAAAAGTGAAATGCAGAAGTGATCGTAAGGTTGCAAGGTGTGTGACAGCCTGGCCATTGTGTTTCAGCTCCTTTCACATGTGTTTTAGGATTAGGCCCATGGCTCCTCAGAAAGACTCGATAAGAAGTCCTCAATAAGAATTCATATTAATGTCTGAAATGTAATAGCTTCAACTTCATTTAAGAGCAAGTAACAGTCTGGGACCCCTTAATAAATGTGTCGCCTGTTTTAATATACAAGCAGGCCAATCAGCGGCTAGTTGAAGTATTATTTCCCAAGATGACGACATAAGCATATGTCGTACATTTCTATTTCCACTGTCACTCTGGCTGATTATAAACATTCTGATTGGGTGAGATACGTGTAGGAAGTCTAGTCGTATGTAAGAAAGTTTGACTGAAATGTATCAGCACTTTTGAATTGAGGGGTTCCAGACTGATTATTGCAGCCAAATGAAATTGGAGCTCGCAGGATCAATATGGTATCACGAGGCTAGCAAGGGTTTCAGATGAGTTAGCCCAAGGCCCTCTTGTTACATTTAGGGCCCTGTTGAGTAAATTCACCTACCTTGTGCTTGCTGGTATCCCAGTTGTGTAGAAGGCGTGCTGGGATGAGGAAAGTGTTGTCTTGGTGACAACTTTGGCAATAGTACCAGCCGCTGTAAAAGCAGACCTTGGCCCTGCCCTGGGACAAACCTACTGGACGCTGGCAACCTGTAGGAAGATGGACGCATGTTAAAATGTATAGTTAAATCATTCTCCATGCTTGATACAAACTCAAAACAAAACCACATCTCCCTCCAATGCCATAGGTTACTCCCTCGGAATCTCTTTTCCCCACACATTGGTAACACATTGAGAAGGCTATGTTGACGTTGGATGTGGCCTGCACCGCATTGTTTGTGTTCCTATTTACGGAGCCAGACCTCCTTATAACTATGGTGGTCAGTTGAATGAGAAGGTCGCAGGGAGCAGCTAATTATTAGAAAGGGGTTAATGAGGTGTGTGTGTGTTTGTCCAAGTACTGCTTTAACTCGGTGTTAATGTGTATGTGTTTATAGCCCCCACTAAATGAGCCAATATCCTAAGCAAACATACTATCCCTGATAACAAAATTCTAAACAATCATCAACAACCCAAATAAACTCTAAAAAGCACTTTAAACCCACATTTATCTTAGGGTGATTGGTATAACAGACAGATGGATGTCAGAAATTAAGTGAGCAACTATTCCACCAAACACAATTCCACCTATCTGGAACTTTAGCTGTGGATTCCACCTGAGCCTGGTTTATCGGCCACTATCGTGTAGACCATCAGTGTGTCTAGTTGTGTCTCCCCGCAGCCACAACAATGAGGAACTGCTCTATAGATAGCACAGCCGCTTTGGTCTCCTGAGCTCTTTAAAGAGTTCCTGTATTCGCCCCCCCACAAAACACCTGGGCGGTGCCTCACGTTCTGGATGCGCACGCAAATACGCGCGTGCAAAACAGACCGCCGCGACGGGTGTCCCTCATTCTCTCTCTCTATACTAATCCCTTTTATACTTTATACTTCCCTCTCCATGTGCGTGCATGGAGAGGAAGAGGAGGGGGTGCGGAGGAGAGAGGTGGAGGGAGGAGAAGCGTGGGAACTGGTGACAGATGTGTGACTTTATATGTTTGCGAACGCATATAGACTGACCTGGCACAGCACAACCCCCTATGTGGTCTTTGTTATGGACAGCAGACGGAGAGAGAGAAAGACTAGGTAGGGGCTGAGCGAATGGAAGAAAGACAAGTGCACAAAGGAGGGGAAAAGACACAGATCAAACAGGGACACAGAATCAAGGAGGGCAAAAAGAGAGGGGTTTGAAAAACAAGTGTTCCCTACTCCGCTATCATAAAGTGGAATCTGCCTTCAGAGAGAGCCTCATAATAGTCTAATCAGTGAGGCATCCAGCCTGATCTCTCAAAGGCTTCTTGCTGGCGCTCCACAGTCAACAATGCATAGACTCTGTAGGCCTTGTGAGTGCGAGATGTGACTTGAGGTGTGCAAACTAGAAGGAGGCTGCTGTCAGATTACTGACCTCCAGTCATGTCTAAAGTCAAACAATAGGGATGGTTTCTTTCTCAGATTTTACATTATTGTGACATAATCTGAAGCCATTGCAGGTTAATCACAAAGTGAGCAAATTCTGACTAAAACATTTGTAAAGTATAAAATGTTATTAGACAGTATAAAAAAAAGAAATAAAAAGAAAATAAATTATTCAGACGCCAATTATCAATAACAATTTCACATTATAAAAACATTTGTGCGTGTCTGGTATTACAGAATGTTATTTCTTAATGTGCAACATTGAATATTACTGGAAGCCATGCACACATTGCTTCAAGACATTGCCAGGCATTCTCTACCTTCTACTATTATATGCAAGCATTTTTTAATGTACTGAACTGATTGCTAGCTGAGTGTGAACGGCCATTAGATGGGAGAGAGCCTGTCCACTATAAAAGCTATTCACATAGTCTAAAAACATCAGGTATTTGCAGAGGGCAGAGAAAATTGGTATTGTCAGAACTGATGGAATACAGTGACACCAGTACACCCACCCCTAGTAAAACATTTGTGTTTTCATTCCAGTCAAAGAAAACAGAACTGTACTAGAATCACAGACATGGAATAAGGAGTAAGTATCGCCTCTTTTGCCAAGTCAACTCAACCCGATGTTTTAAAACCCATGGATTAGGTCGGTTGGTAGATTCCACCAGCTAGGGCTGAGATCCAATCCCAAACTTCTACCAACCTGAGCCTAATGTAAACTTGAGGCTAGTGTGTGACTGCGACCCCAAGATATAAATAATTTGACATTTAGTCCTTACATGGCAATTTACTGTGCTACCATAATCTATTGCAAACACATGGGCATGCTTCATGGAAGCCTCAGTATATGTATGCACACACACACCTTCCATGTGATACCCAACCCTCCTATTAGTGCAGAGCTATGCTCTGTTGATGGGCTGGTCTGCTAGTAGATGTGAACCACAGGGCCACGTGACATAGTGTCATGTGTCTACCTTGCCCTGTAATTAGCCTCGCACCATAACCAACCTCGTTTTAGAAACGGCCCGCGGGACTATGCCCCCATAAAATAAACACGCACGGTCGTTCCAAACCGAGAAACTTTCTAGGACGTTCCGGGGCTCAAGGGAGCTCCTACTGTAAACGTGTTGGGGTCAAGTCAGAGAGCCAGGGCGTGGACAAGCCAATGCATATGAACAAGTATCTACAATTAAAAAGGTGGCGTCAGGCATTCTGGAGAAAGATTGTTGATATCTGATATCTATCAAAACAATGCCATGTGGTGCTCCTTCGCTTTCCCCCCACACTGAAAACACATTGCTAAAGCTAGGATTGTTTTTTGTTCGTTTGTGCTCCTATTTAGGGAGCCAGGGCTGCGTAGAAACAGCAGATGACCTTTTCAGTGCGCACACAGTGCTTAGCGACTAGTAGGCCGCGAGGAGACATCCACTGGATTTGACTCCACATTAAATTGTCTGACATAAACATCAAGCGTATGTTGTTGCCCTGGCTATTGTGACTTTTAGGTGGACCTTTAACCTAACAGAGGCACCTGCCGTGGTCCTCTGGTGCTGTATTTTGACGTGCATACAGAGATGCTGTGTATAGCCGTTAATGTCGCCTCCCTGTCAGTATCAACCCGTCTGGCCTCTGACTTCTGTCATGACACCAGGCAAACTGACTCACTGGATGTTTCTTGTGTTCTGCACCACTTTAACTATAGACTTATGCGTGAAAATCCGGGAGATCTGCCGTTTCTGAGACACTCTCGCGTCTGGCACAAGCTATCATTCCAGTCAAAGTTCTGTCACATCTATTCCCCATTCTGACACTGGGTCTGAAAAACAATGGCACCTCTTGCATGCTTTCAACGTGTAACTGCACCCTAAATGGTGTTTTCTGAGCTGTAAAATTAATTATAGGGCTGTACTGTGATGAGACATTAACATCAATACTGGTGATAATATTTTATATAAAAAAATTAAAAAAAATAAAAAAGTGTGCAATTTCTGGGTTGAAAAAGGCTCTACCTCTACCCAACATATTTGTTTCAAAACGTCCATTGTCTTTGCTGGCTTAAGAGTATACTTTCCTAGCAATCGCGTGTCATCAAACTGAAATGTTAACTGTGCAGTGGGTGGAGTGAGTCAGGCTCAGAGCTGGGGGGGGGGTGACATTAGGCGTTAAGCATTTAGTGATTGGCTGATTAGATCATGTATTACATTAACAAGCAGGTGTATCTAATAATGTGAAGTGGCCATAAGACATGGACAACTGAGTAGTACTACTGACCACAAGGGCTGCCGCCAGAAAGGATAGGCCAACAATCACATACATATATATATGCTTGGAAATGCACATCATATACATACACGAATACATGCATTCTAACCACAGCCATCTCATGCCACGTGATTTTAGGTTCAGGGTCGGGCTACTGCTCCGAGTCCCGAGAAATGGGATCTTATTATGCTCACAGACAGTTTGACGGTATATCCATCCGCATGGGGATTCTCAGCTAATGCGCACCCTATAGCCAACTAAATTCAGACCCCACGTATGGACTCCTACATGAAAGGTAACCTGGCCAATGAAGTGCGAAGCAAGCCAAACCGGCGGTTGACTTCCCCAGGTCGTAAGTGTAATGTCACACTCACAGCTCAGAATTACAGGCCGCGCCACAGAGTGCGACCATCAGACTATCCTGATTACTGGCAGGCAGCGGGATGGTTAAACGCACGTTTTTCTACTCTCCTCTGATCTTTTTATGAGGAGGAAGGGGTGGGGGAAGGAGCTGTGCAGATTCAAATGTGGCTTAAAAGACCTACCAGTTGCATCCGTCTGCAGCTAGAGTCACTCTGACCTATGTGGTGAACGTAGGCATGACAGTGAGGGGAAGGAAAGGGGTTCATGCTTTCATCTGCCGGCCAGTATTTCACATCACCACATCTTTTTGAGGACCATGAGAGAGAGAGAGAGAGAGAGAGAGAGAGAGAGAGAGAGAGAGAGAGAGAGAGAGAGAGAGAAAATGCACGGTGGTGGGGATTCTAACAGAAAAGGCGAGAGCACCCGTGTGCTTTGATGTGTCTCATTCACGCCGACCAAACACTCAAATGAAAATGCACACAAATGGAGGGGAGCGCGATAAAGACGTGTGTACGCTTGTGTGTATGAGAAGGGCACTGTCCACCTTTTGATGTGAACCTCCTTCCCCTGCTTCTCTCCCCCCCCCCAATCCATCCAGCCCCCCTACCCCCGTGCCCCATGAATTCACATGGGCCCCGCTGCAGACAGAGCCTGAGAAATCTGCTCCAGTCCAATGATAGGGGTCAGGCCAACCTGGGGGCACTCAGTAGTGAGTGAGTGAATGAACCAATGTGAGTGTCGAGGGGCGGGGTCACGGGCTTCAAACGAACACTAGCCATTTCCTTCAAACGCAGAAATGTTCCATGAGAAATTAGCTGAATACATTTACCTAAAAAACAAAACAAATAAAAAACATTTTGATCTTAACCAGTACATCACTCGATGCATATGCAAAGTCTGGCCAATTCTATAGACTTGAAAAGAGTTCAAACACACACACACCACTAACTAACGCAGCCAAGCAAATGTAAGATTGATGTCTCTGTTGTCAAAATACCAAATTAAATGGTCCTCCTTAAAAAAAGCACGATATATAATATGAATAACACACACATATTGTTCAGATAAGAACGTACTTTAATTTCATAACAATTCCAATCCTCTCACCCCGGTGGTCCTACCATAACAAAAAACAAAGGGTTAAAAAAAGGGGGGGGGGGGGAGATCAAGTTTAAGTCCCTCACGGTGGAAAATAAGAGTATGTCAAGATGTTGAGGGAAGAGGGGGGGGCAGAGAAAGGGCCAAGCAGGGGGAAAAGATGGTTTTGTTGCATTTTCTGACCATTGTACCTCATAGTTCCATTTCAACAATTCCCGGGCGCGCTAACTAGCACCGGTTGTAAATGGTGCGCAGGATGATTAGGAAGCTGCTGAAAGAATCCACATGCCTCGAGAGCTTCAGCAAAAGACTCCTGTCGACACACTGGGGGGAGTGAGTGGTGGATAAAGCCACTATGGGGGCTTACAATTTGGGGTTCAGGGAAGAGGTAGGGTGGAGAGATGGAAAAAGGCAGAGAAGAGGACATGAGGACCCATAGTGACCGAGGAATGTCAACCGTATTTGGACAAATGTGCAACAGTGTTTTGTCCTTGTGTCCAACTGGTCTAGGTATAGTTGTGATGTTCTGTAGAGAGAAAAGTAGCATAGTGTTTTGTCCTTGTGTCCAACTGGTCTAGGTATAGTTGTGATGTTCTGTGGAAAGAAAAGTAGCATAGTTCACATAGCGACGCTGTGAACTACTTCCCACCACAATATCGCTAAATTAACCAAAAATAACACCTCCCACAACCTCTCATGTGTTAGACTGCTAGTTGTTTGCACAATTTAACGTAGCATTTGTATAGCTATGGTATGCCACGTCTATAAGGACAAGCTAGTGATCAAGTGCTACATAAATAAACTTGACTCAACTCTCTTATCCCATCTTTAACTCCGCTGCCCAGTGTGTCCCTCCTACCTGGGCCATTCCAAAAGCCCGCCACTCCACCCCTCTTCCCCTCCACTAATCCCTCAATCAGTGTGTCAGAGGCCAGCGGTATTTGTTTAGGGGCCAAGCGTTTAAAGTGCAACGCAACAAGGGCCGGCCCCGGCTCCTTATTCTCCGCCCGAGGCTGACAAGCGAGAGAGAGAGCTGGCGCTCGCCATAGCGCCACGGCCTGAGAGGAGAGAACCAGCAGAGGGCACTGGGCAGAAGGAAAGAGAGGGAGAAAATAATGGTGAAGGAAACAGCAAGCATGCAAGAGAGAGCAAAGCTAGGTAGAGAAAGAAGGGGGGAGGAGGGGAGAGCAAGCAAGCGCAGCGGTGATTCTGAATGAGTTTGTGAGAGAAGGAGAGAATGGAGTGGAGGGAAAAAGGGCGTTGAGTGAACAGAGGTGGGCGCTGCATTGATAGTGGATGTATCCAGCTGAACACCCCCCCCCCCACACACACACACCCCGCCACTCCACCCAGAAACCCTTCAATCAAACAATTACCATCGGTGCCGATCACTGTAGCATCCCCACGCCGCATTCATCCCCTTTCATTCACCCTCTTCTCCCCTCCTGCGCTTTATGCCTACCAATTATCATCAGGTGCCCCCGGCCGGCCCTGTGTCCTTGTTCCTGTTTCAGCAGGCCTTTCACAAGCGGGCCCTGCATTAATAGGCCAGTTGCTACAAATTAGGAAAAAAAACCAAGGGAGGAGAGCGGCGATTATTCAACGTCCTCCCGGGAAAGAGAGGAAGCCCAGGTTTCACACCCAGGGAGAGCAAAAGCACCGCCTGCCATTTATGAAGCTGTCAGAGGGCCAGCTATAGAGGCCAACGGGACCCGAGGATAAAAAGGGGGCCATAGGGTTGGAAGGATCCGGAATTCAGAAATTTGTAAGAAATAGAAATATAATTGCACGTTAAGGGAAGTATAAACCCAGGGTGCATAAAGCCTTGTATTCTGACTTACTTTAAGTGAAAAATATATACACAACCAGCAAAAGAGCCTTATTTGTAGTGTGTTATTGAACACCATCTTTAATGTCCATTACAATGCTTGAAATATCATAATAATTAGCCGCACGTACTTCATTACATATTCTTACCTCACCTGATGAACTAGTACTAATATAAACAAATATGTATCAAATCAAAACTATATTTACAATAGGTGATAAACAGATTATTAATAGTATTTAAATACGGTCTACTTTACATAAAAAGGCTTGGTGGAGCAAATGGGGACTACATTTGCATTGTGGGCATGCAATTCTTCAATGTGACCAGCAGGAGACCTCAATGATTCAGAATTGTGACTGTTTACACAGCAGGTTAAACTGCAATTGGCATTTAATAGGCTACTCTTTCTACTAGCACACGAGTCTCTATATAATGATGCTGAAATCAGACCAGTAATGAGCTATCACATTTGAAGGATCCATTGTCATACACACTCTCACACAATTCTAGAATGAAGGCCTTGAGCGTACAGCGGCAACGTGAAGCTATTACTGTATGCAGGCTAAAAATGTATGTGGGCTGGGAAAAAGGTGTAGCTAAGTAGGGGTCCCTGACACCCAAAAGGTGAAACAAGGAGACTGATCCAGAGCTTAAAGAGCACATCTCACACACACACACACACACACACACACACACACACACACGCACACCACACAAAGAGCTCAGACACCTTGATCGCCAGTGGCTGCATGGACCCGTTTGAAGCCACCGAACAAAGACAGCACCAAAGGTAAAAGCCACAAAGCACCATGGGTACTGCATTTGTTGAGCGGGTAAAAATAAATAGAGAACCAGAGAGGAAAATGTGTGTGTTACATATACAAACACATCTTTTCACATTATAAACTTAAACAATATAAATATATTAATACTTTTGAATTGCACAGATTACTAAAGTCAATCTGTACACCTGTGTTTTAAAATTTAAATTATTCAAAAAGAATCAAACCAAACTCACGAAAACATCTGTAAATCCACTCCTTCATTTCCACAAGTAAACAATATACATATTGTGTTTGCTGATCAGCCAAGTAATGTATCCAGACAAGTCTTGTTTGAAGAGTTGATCTGTACTGTCCTATTGTGAGCACACTTATGCACAACCTCATTCATCTACATAGTTTGACACTTCCTCATACAGTAAACACACCACATTACTAACTAATATACTGACTAATATTTAATGTGAAGTTAATGACTTATGTTAATTTGTCTCCCTGTTTTTCATTTTATTACATTATACATATTATTTTAAATGGCCACTACATTTAAAATTAATATAATCCAGACTCATCATTTGCATAACAATGTATCCACTCATTTTGAGTAATTTAACTAAAAGTGAGCTCAGCCAATGCTTCATTAGCACCTACTTTAAAAGAAGAGGACATACAGCTCTGTTGTCGATAGAGAGGCTCCATGGTGACTCAGATAAATCACCTCTTAAATCAATATTTATTCTTCAGTGGAGGGAAGGCTTGTGAAAATAGCCTATCTGAAACCAAGAGTAACACTTAACTGTATACTGAATGTCTGTCTGTGTGTGTGTGTGTGTGTGTTTGCATGTGTGTGTGTGTGTGTGTGTGTGTGTGTGTGTGTGCGCGCTTGTGCGTGTACATGCCTGTCCCTCACCTGCACACCTGAAGCTTTGGGCGGTGAGCCCCTTCTCCACAGCAAGGCAGGTGAGAATACTCAGGAAACTTGTGGTAACCGACTGCCGTTTTGATCTCTGGCTCTCCCTGTTGCGTCTCTCCCTGGACGGCCTGCACCTCAGCAGTACCCCCTGAAGGTTTGAGGGTTCTTCCACGGATCCTTCGTCCTTTCCTTGGCCAGGCCTCTGTGCCTCCGCCGCCCTCCGCAGGGCCTGCAGCCAGTCCTGGGCCTTGAGTTGACTCTCGGCCCGGAGCCGGAGCACCTCTTTGGGGAAGACCAATTGGAAGCGGTCCCCGTGATATGCGGGGCTCCCGTTCCGAGGGTCGGGATCGCGGTCGGGCTGCACGGCCACGCAGGAGGCCAGGGGAAACAGGAGGATGGGCTCGGACACGGGGCCGCGGCCTTCGGTGGGGAAGGCCTGGAGCGCAGAGCGCGTCAGCACGAAGGTGTAGGAGCGCCAGTCGTCGCGGTCCACAAGCTGGCGCAGCAGGCCCGCCTTCAGCACGTCCTGGCAGCGCTGGGTGAACAGCGGCAGGGCCGTGGGCCTGGAAAGGGCCGGGCGAGGGGCCGGGGGAGAGGGCGTGGCCTCCGCCACTCCGTCGCTGTCGCCTTCCGACCGCATGTCCAGCCCCAGGGAGGGGGAGGGGGAGGGGGAGGGGGAGGGGGAGGGGGACGGGGACGGGGGCAGCCGGGGAACCGGTTGGTTCTCCGTCCCCCCCGACTTGCTCTGCAGGGTCTGCCACTGTTGTTGTTGTTGCTGCTGCTGCTGCTGCTGTTTGGCGGGCCTGGCGACGAGCACGCTCTCCCATATCATCCTCCTCCACTCCATGGCCTCCCATTGGCTGGCCGCCCGGAGCTGCAGCCGGGTGCTGTTGAAGAAGAGGGCCTGGAGGGTGCGCGCGTCGGCAGCCTGGGAGCTGTGGGGGGTGTGGGCGGGCGGCGCGGGCGTGGCCACGCTCTGGCAGTGGGACAGGGAGTAGGCGGTGCCCAGCTGGCGGTTGGCGCTGCTGTCCAGGGTGTAGAGGCGCAGCTGGCAGGGCATCAGCTCCACGTGGCAGGGAGCCCAGCGGCCCCGCGGACCCTCGCGCTGCTCCAGCTCCCCCTGCTTGACCGCTCTGCCGCTGCTGCTGCCCTTCTCTGCTGCACGGGTGACAGAGGACAGAGACAGAGAGAAGACAGTGGGGGTAAGCACGTGAGCTTCCACTTCCCGTGACGTTAAAGGCCGAGTAGCATTCACATTACCTTTGAGAACAGGCCACCCTCCAATGACAGACTGCCAGATGAAAGCCATTTAAACTCCATTACATCCCCTGCAATTCGCCGTAGTAGACCGACGTGTCTCATTTAACGCCACCTCCCCTGCCCACTGGCTGCTGCAGAGACTAATGCTGACCACAAACCATGGCTGCAGGTTAAAACCAATGGTTTGCTTCAGGCGAAACAGAGTTATATCAAATTGATCTGCTGAGATATTTGAGTGCTTTGTATGTCTCGCATGCCACCTTGTGATCTATAGCCTTGGACGTCTAGACCACATCCTTTGTGGTCTCTATGTCTCCTGCTTGCTCTTTCTATCTGCTTTCTATCCGCTCACACGGTAGCCAAAATGGTACATGCACTCCAGAGCTACACATATCAATGCCTGAGGCACAAACAATGTGATACCAGGCACGTTGATGTCCCTCGGCTTTTATCTGCGGTATGGGGTCGCTTAGGCACAAATGTTTTGGTAGGAGATAGGTGTGCACGGCTGACTGCCCTAGCTTCCTGTAAACCAGGAAGTCAGAACATTGTTTATGACGGCGACTGAGCAAACTCATCAGAGCGAGGAAAACGTTGCTAAACTCCACCGCCCCCCACCCCACCACCTTCTCTCCTCCTTCACCATATTTCCTCATTTACCGTTACTCAGTTCATACTGGTGTGCATCTCCTTTCCCAGTCCTAATCCGCTCTCTGCGTCTGCCGTTCAACTCTGGGTGCAGACCTGCAGCGTAAACGCGCTCCGAAAACCGTTTGAAGATCGCACGCGTTCTACTTAAGATGCATGTACCTGTGGAGCCGTGGACGCCTGCGTCCGTGACTAAATGTGCGTCTCCATTAAGTGGAGGGGGCGGCGGCTCTGGCACCTCATCAATCTTATAGAACGCGGCGATAGCCTCGATGTCACAGCGAGGCGTGGACGGTGCATGTTAACAAACCCCCTGCTTGAGGCACTAATGAAAATGTAAATAAGCTCAGCTGGCATGAAGTCGGCTGATTGGCAGCGTCCACGCTTGGGAGAGCCGAGATAGGGAAACGGGGGGTGTGTGCGCTTAAGGAGAGCCGCTTTGTTCAATTAGCCTTCATCTCCACTAGCCAAAGTATTAAAAACCACTCTGCAGTAGTAGTAGGCTACATGAGAGACCTAAACGCATTATACTGTACTACATGTGCGGTGAGACCTAGATTGTAGGCTTCAACAGGCAACCACACTCGGTTATAAGATCGATAGCCAATCATAATCACGCGTTTCCTGGACACTGGTGTATAAATGTTGGGAGAAACACGGTATGTTCAGTTTCTTCTGGAGCACAGAAGATGAATTGCGGCTGTGAAAACCATTCATGCAGAGGCGACATTCATCTGCACTATTCAAACATCTTTCACGTGTTCAAATGAACTGATACATTAAAAGAAGGTATCTGACATGGGTTCACTGGGCCCTGATGTCTAGAGTCAACAGCAAACCCTCTTAATGAGTGAGGTGAAACGTCTGCAGCAGCCAGTCGGGCTCATAGGGTGGCAGCTCAAGGCTGCACTCTGGCTACACCCAGAACATCCATCACTGTTAGACCTGTCAAAGCTGCACCACGTAAACACACACACACACACACATGCAGGTGTGTGTGTGTGTGTGTGTATGTGTAGCTGTGCATTTTTCATCTGGGAGTCTGCAGTCATTAAGTTGCATGAGGGTGTGTGTGTGTGTGTGTGAAATGCTAGATGAGAGGGCATTTCACGTCGCAGGCAAGCCATTCAAGTACAATTTTGGCTCACAGGCAAGTATATTTCTATGCTTAAATGTGATAAAGTGAAAAAACTGAATATATTCCATACCATGTTGATTCTCCACATAAATCAGTGCAAATTACATAACTTTAGAAAAGCACATTATACCTTGGGACAGCTGTTTAATGCACCTGTATATGCATACAGCATGTGTAAACCCAAATAATAATGATATATACCCCAACCCAGTATAGCGCAGGTATTGAAGTTGTATCATACTGTTGAATATGAAATTCACAAAACCCTGTCTAACTACCTCCCCCATTTAGATAGAGATGCCCTGACACTTCACCCGATTGCCCGCATGGTCACAAAAAGTGCCATTGCGACCTGTGTTAATGCACAACAGATGGAATCCCCGTGCCACTAATAGCCAAGGTAAACAGGAACAACATCCTGTGAATGTTGTGAATGAAAGACTATATCATCAGGACTGTGCTTGTTACCATCCTTTGCCCAACTCTTTCCTTTCAACACACATTGAGCCAGCCTAAATAGCCTGATGTCTTTTCACACATATGCTAATGCTTAATAATCCTGCTAGTATCAGAGCTGGATAATTGCCCTCCCTCTTCTACCGCCTCATTTGAGTCTATTTGCTGACAGGATTACAAGCTATTATCCCTTAGGATCCCTTAGCAACTCCTTGGGCCTTCAGACGGCTAAATGCAGACAAACAAACAAACAGGCTTCAGCCCCGTGTTTGTGTGTGTGTGTGTGTGTGTGTGTGTGTGTGTGTGTGTGTGTGTGTGTGTGTGTGTGTGTGTGTGTTTTTGT